>JAUCBJ010005063.1:0-22903 GCA_032718475.1 Nemertoderma westbladi | reverse complement strand
AATACATTCAATGAGAACGTTAATATTAATAGTACCGTAGTAGATAACCCTAATAATAATGAAACATTTCTTGCAGGAAATAATGTTTTGATTAATAATAATGTAAATATTGGTGCGCCAGATAATCTAAATAATTTAAATAATAATCTGGGTACGGGGACGGGGACCAGGAGACTGGGGCAGGTATGGATCTGGAACCACACATAGTGGAAAGGGTGGAGGATGAGTCCAGAGAAATACCACCGATAGAGGAGTCAGGAGGAGGAGCAACAGCAAGAGAGTGGGCGGAGGAGAATGGGTTCAATGCACAGGACCTAGAGGCAATGGGATGGAAGACAGACGTTCCTGGCGAAGTATCGGTACAGGGATGGGGAAGAGTGGACGGCGAGATGCCCGGGAGAGACGCCGATCCAACTGAGAAGTACAGCGATACTATGGGGATTGAACAAGAAGGTGAGGAAGAAAAGGAAGAAAGATAAGAGGGTTGATCAAAAGGGAGAGGAGTTGGGGATAAAGAATGATACGAAAGTTAGAGGGGACGTGCTGAATACGGGGCTGGCAGAGTGCGAGGGGGCATTAAATGGTAAGCCATTATGCGTCCCGAAGGATGACCAAGGGTCATCGAGGGCTTTAATGCCGGCGCACATATTGAGTGGGAGGCCAGCAGAGGTAGCATGTACCAGTGAGGATGAGATGAAGGGCGGCATTCTACCGCCAAGTGACGACGAAATGAAGGGTGGCATTCTGCCACCAAAGGACGACGATGAATTCTGTGAGATAACGAGAAGGTCGGACCTGAGACAGGAGTGGAGGGGGGGGGGGGGGGGGGGGGCAGTGATGGGCCAGATGTGATGTCAGTGGGCCAGATGTGGATATGATGATGATATGATGTGAGAAAAGAACCAAGAGTAGCAGTCAACTACCGGAAAAGGGGTTTTATGAAGTAATGGCCAATCTCCAGGATGAAGATTTCTTTGACAGCAGGGGGCATTCTATTACTGAATGCTACCCTGGCGAGGACGGAAGGATTAGATCCGTGGAAGTGAGGATCGGAGGAAAGATAGGGGCCAAAGATAGGAAGATATAATGTTGGGTAATTATCAATAATTATCAAATATAAAATACAATTTATAATAATAAACTTTAATATTTATTAGAACTTATATCTATTAGTTTTTTATATCACTTTTACAGTTTGTTAAAAAATGTAGAGCTAAATTAACAGCGTTATCTAGCAAACGTGTACGAATTTTGAAATAATTACAATCGAATTTGGAAATTTGTAACTTGTTTACAAAATCAGTTCTATTGGTAGCAAAATATCTAACAGGTAAGGCGTTAACTGGACAAATATTTCCGTCCATTTTTGTATTCTCGGGTAATATTAATCCAGGCCAGGGTGGATAGTTTTTACTTTTTCCTATTATGACGTCATCAGTTCGTACATCGGAATTTTCATTCGATCTTTTGGATATAATTGAAGTAGGTTTATCTTTACGTTGTTCTCATCGATTAGTTAGTAGTTTTTGTTTTACCTGAGTAATTCCAGTTGTGATTTCTTTTTGTCGTGCAATATATTATTTTATCCACTTATGAGATCATACCTCACACTTACATTAATTGATTTACTGTGCAAACAATATGATACAAGTTACAGTACCACTTTATGTGCCAACATGTGTTCGACTCATACTATAATTAATTTGATATATGAAGTATTGAGGTGACGGGATTTGTGTAGATTAATTAACATTTATATTATCAAGAAAACAGTAAAGTTTTACATTAAAAGATCATTTTCCATTACAACCAAGTAATTGGTTGATACATGTACGACATGGCGCCCGATAAAAATTTATAATTGTATTTAAATTGAGTAATTTATTACATTTGAGTAAGTTCACTGGTATTATTGAAACGGCATCATCATCATTCATCATGGCAATGTCGGAAGAAAAGGAATTGCGTCAACTACGTGGATCAAGGAAGGGCATTCGGTCGGCTACCACAATCTCCATCGACTCCATAGAGGACGACATTGGCACTCTCAACATTGAAAGTCGAACAAGTAAGATAGCGACACTCGAAAACTACAGAGAAAGACTAAACATTATTAACGAAAAGATTTGGTCACTGATGGAAGAGGACATTGTAGAAACTGACACTGAAGGTGCAGTGAAGTATGAGGTTAGACTATCTGACACTATCACTAAACTCAAACTCTCAATTTCCGGTGCTAATTATGCAGATTATCAGGGTACTGTAGTACAAAATCAGTCTGAGATTAATGAAAATTTTGTACCGGTACAGCCAAGTAACGTTCCTACATTTCATAGTAGTAGTATAGTAGCACGTTCTGTCTTGCCAAAATTACAACCACCAAAATTTAATGGTAACCCTCTCAATTATTGTGGCTGGAGGGATGCATTCCAATCAGCAATTCATGATTCTGGGCTTCCAGATGTGCTAAAATTCCAACACTTAATACAAAGTTTGGAGGGACCAGCCAAATCAGTCGTAGCGGGACTTCCTGTAACAGGGGATAACTACAGTATAGCTATGGAATTATTAAAAGAGCAGTTTGGGCAGGAGAGTCGAATAATAAATTGTCACATTGAACAGTTACGTAACATTTCACATAGGTTAGGCAAAGCGAGCACCCTCCGACAAGTTTATGATACCTGCACATCAAATATAAGAGCATTGGAAGCATTGGGGGTTACAACAGTTGAGTACCAAAGAATAGTTATTCCAGATATTTTAAGGGTAATATCAGTTGATATAACAAAACGGTTGTTAAGACTCACAGAAAACAAGGTTGATAATTTAGAGTGGGTAATGGCACAGCTGAAAATCCATTTAGCCACGGAAGATGCTGTAGCGGAATTATCTCAAAGCAATAAAGCAGTTTATGGAAGTATTAATCAATCATATGCAATGCCAAGCGCATCAGCACTGGTAGTGTCGAATTCAGCAACTAATAAATATACAAATAACAACTACAGAGCAAACAATATGCAGCGTTTTGATACCCGAAACTCACGCCAGTCAGAGCAAACGGTATCAAACTTCTCCAGACCAGCATCAGCAGCAATGCCCCACTGCGTGTATTGCAAACAAGGACACTACTCATCAACGTGTCACATAATAGCAGATGTTGAACAAAGGAGGAATTTTTTAACTACAAACAATCGTTGTTATAAGTGCCTCGACAACTCTCATCAAATACGACATTGCAGAAGAAAGAAACCGTGTTACATATGTCACTCTCACGGTCACCACACATCGATTTGTAGAAAAAACACCAAGCCAAATCCAACACATATACAAGCACCAGTAGTTATTACAAACACTGAATCAACAGAACCAATTTCAGGATTACAAATGGTCATGCCACATTATGACGAAACAGATGGTGACGTTCTTTTACAAACAGCAGTTGTACGCTGTTTGCTTGCATCAAATCAGGAGTGCATCATTAACATATTATTTGATCCAGGCGCACAAATTACATTTATAACAAAACGGTTTGCGGATAAACATTATTTACCGTTGTGCGGTAAACAAGGTAGTGAGGTAGGAGGTTTTGGAGGTGTCAGCACAGAGCCAAATATTTATGATGTCACTCAGCTGACTTTAATTTTACGTGATGGTTCTACGAAGAATATTAAAGCATTAATAACACACAATATTTGCCCACCACTAAAGGCAGGGATTGGAAATAAAGCATGGAAAGAAACATGTACATTAGACTTACAAGCTTCGGAGTTGGCTGATCCTTCAATAAGTATTCCAAATAACGGAGGTGATTTCATTATCGATTTGTTGGTGGGAGCCGATCAGTATTGGAACTTGGTTTCCGGGTCAGTGTTGAGAGCAACTAACTCTGATCTTGTGGCACTGGATAGCGGAGTGGGTTGGTTGCTTTCGGGAAAAATTTCTTACAATACACATTTAAGTCATTCTAACCCACACAACATTGGATCTTGTATGTCTATCATCACTAAGATTACAAACACAGATTCAGATACATTAGATGAAAATGAAAATGACGTAATTTTAAAATTACTGCAAGCATTCTGGACATTAGAAAGTATAGGTATAACTTCACCCAATGACTTTGATGACCCAGTGCCGGATTAAGCCTCTGGTGGCCCTAAGGCACATTTTGGTAATCTCCAAAAATGGCCCGAAAATTGATATTTTTCCGCAAACCCCTTCAAAAGAAAAAGCTGCTAAAAACTGTGAAAATGTTGCGAAGGAAAAGTAGAGTATTTTCGTTGGATACAGCGTGCAAATAAGTACTAAGTACTTTAATAATAAGTAATTTGCAAAAATAGTTTTCATCAAGAATTGTAACATTACTAAACGGCATATTATGCCTATAAAACCTTTGCTGTAAAAGTGTAATGGTTTTGGTAGAATTTCTCACGCTTAAATTTTTAATATATTAATGGGAGGACCATTACCCCAAATCTATTTGTTTTATTTATAAAGCTACTATTCTGAAACTTTAACACAATGATATGTGATCTTTTATATACTATGAACACTGAGTATAGATATATACTGTAGCTTCATAAACCGTTTGTTCGAAAAATATGGCACTTTTGAGCAGGTCGGTTTTTTTTTCAAAAATTGTATAAATTTTGAGGCATTTATATGTAAATTAGCTCACATTTAAGGATCTGTAAAACCACCTGCATTGAAGTTCTTGGGTAAAATGGAGCTAGATGTGTAGGCTATCTTCTATGAAAATTTTAGCACAAAATTGTTGCTTTTGGAAAATTTATGGGGGTTTTAGTATTTCCGGGCTATATTTTGGGATTGAAATATTTTGTAATAGACAAAGTATAAAGTTACAAAACCGGGTCTAGAAGATCCAAACTGCCATGTTTTACAAAACCAACGATAGTAGTCCTAAAGCTGCTGAACATTTTGGTATATGTTTGATGGCAATTGAGTAAAAAATAAAATAGTAGTTGGGAATTTAGTGATGAAAAAAGTCAAAATCGCCCGACAAACTGATAAAAAGGTTTTTTTTATAAAGAGAGTCATAAATATCAGCAATATAAATAATTTATAAAATAATTTAAATTTAAATTTAAATTTTATTTAAATAAATTATTTTTTTACCTCAAAACTGCTCTTTTCAACAACAAATTATGTTGTTGAAAAGAGCAGTTTTGAGGTAAAAATATAATTAATTAATAATAGTTATAGTTATAATAATAATTCACTTATACGATGCTATAAATTCACATTTTCAGGTTTTCGATTGCGCTGATTCTAATGGAATACATTTCTAATATGCCAGATCATTGATGCTTGTATTTTTCGGCGTAATTTGGCAAATTTTGGTGCTAGCACCAAATTTCGTACCCATCACCAAAAAGTACAAGTTTGCGATGTCCAGTGCTGTTTTTATGGATTCCATCGGATTCAGGACCCTCATAAACCCGTATAACGCAAGAAACGAGGTGATACTATCTACTGATAAATTTGCATATTTTCCAAAATTTGGTGCTGGCACAACAATTTTCACCCACTGGCGAAAAATACCAGTTTGAGAACTCTTATGAAATTTTTACTGATTCCATTGAATTCAGAACCATCACAAACCCGTATAACGCAAGAAACAAGGTGACACAATCAATTGATATATTTGATGGTTTTCAAAATTTGGTGCTAGCACCACATTTTGCACCCACATCCGAAAAATACAAGTTTGAGATGTCTAGTTCGATAATTATTTATTCCATTGAATTCAGAACAGCCATAAACCTCTAAAACGCAAGAAATAAATTGTCACAAGCAATTTTATCTATCGAATGAATTTTCAAAATTTCGTGCTAGCACCAAAATTTGCACACAGCACCGAAAAATACAAGTTTGATACGCTTGGTGCAACTCGTATATATTTCATCGAATCCAGAACCCCAAAAAACCCCAATTGCGTAAAAAACAAGTTTCAAACAATCAATTTACAAAATTGACATAATTCAAAATTTGGTGCTGGCACCAAAATTTGGCACCCACCGAAAAAAACAAGTTTGAAATTTCTAAATCAATTTATATGAATTCCATCAAATTTCTAACCACCAAAAAACCGGTGTAAATCAAAAATAGAGATGTTACAATTCATATTTAATGAAATGTAATTTTCAAAAAACGTCTCAAAAAAGTGCCAAAAGTAGGGTTAAAAAATGGTGCTATAACACGAAAAGTACCCAATATTTTTGAAAACGGTTTTGACTACTAGGAAGACAATAGATTTTTAGGAAAAGTCATAAAATTTCAGATTCCCAACTGTGTTTGTTTCAGAATTATAATAAAAAAACCACGGGGGGGGGGTCATATTGACCCCCCCCCCCGGGTTTAATAGAGTTAAACCAGAAATGCCATTTCTACCCACATACAAAGAGTGTTAAGAGATATTTGCAAAGCATAAATAAGTTTTCAGTCTACCAAATAAACATTGATTGATTGAAATAAAAGAACGAGACAAACGAGACAACTGAAGACGAGACAAGAAAAGAAGAGACAACTGATGGTTATTGCACAAATTCAAATTTTGTATAGAAAAAAAACAGTTAATATTTTCATTAATATGTATATTTTTTAATTTGATAATTTAAAATAAAGTTTGATACAGTACAGCGTTATATTATTATAATTTATAAAATATAATTGTCAAGCAGTATATTAGGTACTATATATACAATTCGAATCGGTACGGCAGTACGGTAGGGCCTAGGCAAAGGAAATATATTTCAACTGCAGATCGCAGCCGTTATCAATCACTAAATCAGATAATGAATTGGTAACCGGTAGTGCTACATTCTGTTGCTTAAATATAAATTTTTATACAGTATGAGATAATAGTGAATATTGCACAAAACGAACTTACTACAGTACAAATTATTACTATTACACCAAATAAACACATTAATAACTACAGTACTGTATAATCACAACTTATAGCACACAACATAATATAATCTACAACCAACCCCCCCCCCCCCACACACACACCATTTTTTTTTCACATCGTCAATCATTAAATTGGATTTTATTAATTTTTCCTGCACTAAAGTTATCAACCTCAACTGAAACCCGTTTGTTTATTGCTTGATGTCCTAACTTCTTTATATGTAAACTCTCGAGAACTAAACGGGAGTACAACCTACTTTCTCGTCCTATTACTTTGGCCTTATGGAATAACGGGACATGATTCTCCTCTACTAAATGTGCCGCTAACTCTGTAGCTTTTACTCTCTCGTGTCTTAAGTCGCCATCATGAGCTACTAATCTTACATCTAATGCGTATTTACTTTGTCCTACGTATACTTTATCGCACTCACATGGGATTGTGTAAACAATTCCCCTGGGACTACTCTCAGGCTTGTGACCATTCTGTATGTATGATGCCGCCAGGCTACGGCCCATTCTTGAGAAAGTTCCAATATTATATTTCCTACACAACCGTTCCAAACTCTCCGTGACATTTTGTACATATGGCAATGCTATGTTAATTTCAGGTTTTTCCCGTGGTTGTTTGGATATTGGAGTTTTAATTGCATTATTTATTTTCCTTTGTGTATTGTATATGATACGTGTCGGATACCCGTTGCATTTTAGTGTATTGGCTAGGCTATTTTGGGTTTTAATTCTATTAGATTCTGTGGAACATAGTCTACTAGATCGATAATATAGGCCTTTGCATACACTTTGTTTAATCCTAGGGTGATGATTTGAATTAAAATTAAGATACCTATTCGAATGTGTTGGTTTTTGATATACTGTGGTGCTTATCGAACTAGAACTACCCGGGTGGATTGTGACCAATGTATCTAAGAAGGGGAGGCTGCCGTCTTCTCGCTGGTGTTCTACAGTGAATTTTCTCATCGCTATGTAATGAATTTAGATTATTTAACAGTCTCCTCATCTTTATTAACTAAACACCATGTGTCATCCACATAGCGTAGCCACACTCTAGGTTAAATCCCCAGCTCAGCAGCTCTCCTTTCTAGACTGTACATAAATAGACAACTAAGGATTGGGGAAATGGGATTTCCCATAGGCAAACCTTTAATCTGACAAAAACATTTGTCCTGAAACACAAACGCTGTTTGGTTTAGGACAAGGTCCAACAATATACGAAAAGTATCAACATTTATCCCTGTTCGGTCTTTGAACTCTGGATCTTGTGAGATAACATCCATAACTACCTCTATAGCCCCCTCTACCGGGACATTGCCGAACATGTTAATAACATCAAAACTGACTTGTAACTCATTATTATTTGGCAAAATTACTATTTATTTAATTCTTAATCTATTTATTAAATAATTTTTAAATAATATTACATCATTTATTAAATAATATTTATTAAATAATTAATTATTTATTATTATTCTAATTAATGAATTTATTCTAATTACTTTATACTTTTACTAACAATTATTATTTGAGCGTAATGTAATATTAACCCGTCTCTCGTATGTTGTTACAGGATTTTTTTCTAATTTTATAAACAGGGTAGTATCTGTTAATATCTTTTCCATTTTTTCTACTTATCTAATATTACTGTTTTATTTCCTTTATCAGCAGGGCGAATTATAATTGAGTCATTTTTTCGTAGTTCGTTAACAGCCCCCCACTCAACCTCAGTTAGGTTTGGAGTAATTGGTACTTTTCTCTGGGCTTCCAAAATGCCTATAGCCTCGTGTCTAAACGCTGCTCCTACTGTACCAGACAGACGATTTGCCGCCGACTCTATTGCAACCACATAATCTGTCCAGGGCAACGATTTTGGGGCAATTTCATAATTAAACCCTAACCCTAATAATACACTGAGTTGCGGTTCAGTTAGCTGTAGAGAACTCATGTTTACCACTGTATTTTGTACAGTTATTCTAGACGGCGGTAACTTATTATTTTTCACACGAAGCCACCTTAATTTACTTTCAAAACCAGCTATACCACGTGAAAGTACATTATCATAATATATGGAAACAAATTTGTCCACCAAAGAATATATGTGAAGGTCTAAATAATGCCCATTCAATGCCAGTGTAATGCACTTGATTTTATACTGTAACTCCTCTATCTCTCTTTTGCATTGTGATATAGCCACCCCTGTGTAATTCTATTCCGCACTATTTGAAAAGTTTGGTTTAAAATTACCTGGTGGACTCACTTTTAGACTTTGCGGAGTCGTGCGTTCGTTGTAACAGGAAGTCAAAAACTGCTTCCTACACCTCTGTTCCGCAACTTTCCTATTTAAATCCAATAGGCTCGATGTCAAAGTTAGAACACGGGTATTATAATTACACCTTATAAAATTAAGTAAATGTGCTACCCCCATGAAGCCGTCTCTCGGAGGAGTCCCCCCGGGTTCTTTCTATCCTTCTACGGTAGAAAGTTCCCCCTTGACCACACAACCCGCAATGTTATAAAGGTGTTGGAATTATTATTATATTCTTACTTATTCTTATTCTTACCCTTTCATTATAATTTATAATTACTACTACTACTACTAGGATCGGCATGCTGCATTGCAGCTGCATTTTTAAGAATGCTGTACCGGTTTATCGACAAAATTGCACCGCCACAACGCCCTATCACCCATGACATTTGCTAGATCATCCGCATCTTCAAGGCCAGATGATGCGTCTCAAGATTGTCATGGGCTGTCCACCATGCTTATTCACTCCATGAGGCTGCCAAAGTACAAGATTATGCACTGGCTGGTCCTCACGGCGAAAGCAATGTCCTGCAAAGCGGTGGCGATTTTGTTCTAGTGTCAAGCTTGGGGGAACCAATGAGACACCTCCAATGTTATATAGTGTCTGGTTGGAGATGTGTGCATTGTACTTGGGCACAATGAACCCGGCGTAGCATTCTTGTGAATGTGCCATCCAGAGATTTGGTGTCCTCAGCAGTTAGAGCCCAGCATGGACTCCCATAGAGGAGTACTGGAACTACTGCTGCTCTAAATAATCGGACCTTAATTCTCGGTGACTTCCAAATCCTGGAAAGCCTATTCAAGGCTGCCGTGCCTTTCCCTTACGTATTCGAAGGTCCTCACCTGACTTCCGGATCCATGATCCCAGGTAACAGAAGTCGTCCATATGCTCAAGCATACCATCTTTTGAGCTTATGCTCAACCGATCAGAGACTTGCTGAGGACTTTCAAAGTTAACTTTCAAAATTTTGGTCTTTCTGGAATTAATAAAAAGACCAACACTAGAAGCAGCTTGTTCTAATGAGCTGAGGAGCCGTTGGGCTCCCTCTAGTGATTCTGAGAGTACTCCTAAGTCATCAGCAAAGTCTAGATCAGTTAGGTACTTGTCAGGATTTCCTCGACTTCTGGAGCCGGCAGGTTGTCATCACCCCATCATCATTATGATGATCTAAGGACATGCGTGCGTAGAACATAGTCAACAACAATCACCATCTACTCCACTGGCACGATTGGTCTTAATGCTCTTTGCAGCAGCCTTCACTTCTGCAAAGGAGATATCACCAATGGGAATAACTGGGAGTACAGACTCAGACAATACCCTTTATCAGGCAATACCCTGTCATTATTGAGGAGCTTTTCAAAGTGGGCCTTCTAACCATTGAGGCGATCGGCTGCTGATTCAGCCTTAACCTTGGTGGTTGGTTGGCTTTTTCGACCAGCAAGCAAGTTGATCGATCTCCATGCCTGGGATGATTGCCTGCTGTCGTCAACATCATTGATGGCATCAACCTGTTGGTTTATTAGCTCCTGTAAATTAACAGAGTACTGCCTGTTCAGGGACCTAGATGCAGCCTTAACTGCAGTCTTGGCCGCTGTAGTCTGTTTGAGTCGGGACTCTTTCTGCGCCTTTTAGAGGTCATTTCGGCACTTCTGAATTTTGTTGTCAGTCCAGGGGCCCGTTTCCTGTTTCGAGGGTATACAGGAACTGTTTCTGCAGCTGCTAACTTAACTGCCTCTGTGAATGCAGTATAGCCCTCACAGTGATCTGCCGCCTCAGAGGCAAGAACCTCATACCTGTTGCTCAGCTGTAGTGTGAAGCTGGATCTCACACTTGGCTGTTGCAAGAGAGGACCAGTCATGCCGCGGTAAGGCAGATTTCGTTGTTCTGCTAGCACGCAGACTAAGTCTTACCTTGGCCACAATAAGGTGGTGATCACTGGAGAAGGGTCGTAGTGTAAATGCATTACAGCCTTGTATTGAGCTCCTGTATTTCCTACGAAACAGGATATGGTCTATCTGGGACTTGTGACCACTGGGTCCACTATGAGTCCATAGCTTTCCAGTTCGCTTCTTGAACTGGGTTCCAGCCGAAAACAATCCATTTCCAGAGATAAAATCCTGAAGATGGACGGAATTTCGGTTAACACTATTGCTATAGACCCAGGGCGATGTAGGTGATTGATGCAGACTTGCATTAACCCTATTAGTACCGGGCTATAAAATGCTGTACAAATACCGGGGGGGGGGGGGGGGGGTTTCATATTGACCCATCCCTCTAATATCTACAAATATTAACGAAAACGTCTGATTTTTTGTTTGTACGTAGGTATCACTAGTCTGGATCCGACCGAAAAAATGTACTGGGGTGGTAATATTGCAGCACCAAAATTACAAGTAGTGCACAATTTTCACAAAATTTGAAAGTTACATTTTTCGGCTAATTGTTTTTCAATACAGGTTTTCTGGGGCGCAAAATACATTGGAAAATATTTAAAAATGATATGATTACCATAAATGGCTGCTTAGTCCTCTATGCGTATGAAAAAAATGAAAAAAAACAAGTAACCAGCACTTTTCAGTTAGAACACAAAATTTTTAATTCACTTATACGATGCTATAAATTCACATTTTCAAGTTTTCTAGGGCGCTGATTCTAATGGAATACATTTCAAATATGCCAGATCATTGCTACTTGTATTTTTCGGCGTAATTTGGCAAATTTTCGTACCAATGACCAAAAAGTACAAGTTTGCGATGTCCAGTGCTGTTTTTATTGATTCCATCGGATTCAGGACCCTCATAAACCTGTATAACGCAAGAAACAAGATGATACTATCTACTGATCAATTTACTCATTTTCCAAAATTTGGTGCTGGCACAACAATTTTCACCCACCGGCGAAAAATACAAGTTTGAAAACTCTTATGAAATTTTTACTGATTCCATTGAATTCAGAACCCTAACAAACCCGAATAACGCAAGAAACAAGATGACACAATCAATTGATATATTTGATGGTTTTCAAAATTTGGTGCTAGCACCACATTTAGCACCCACTTCCGAAAAATACAAGTTTGAGATGTCTAGTTCGATAATTATATATTCCATTGACTTCAGAACAGCCATAAACCTCTAAAATGTAAGAAATAAATTGTCACAAGCAATTTTATATATTGAATGGATTTTCAAAATTTCGTGCTAGCACCAAAATTTGCACACAGCACCGAAAAATACAAGTTTGATACGCTTGGTGCAACTCGCATATATTTTATCGAAACCAGAACCCCAAAAAACCCCAATTGCGTAAAAGACAAGTTTCAAACAATCAATTTACAAAATTGACATATTTCAAAATTTGGTGCTGGCACCAAAATTTGGCACCCGCCGAAAAAAACAAGTCTGAAATTTCTAAATCAATTTATATGAATTCCATCCAATTGCTAACACCAAAAAACCGGTATAAATCTAAAATAGAGATGTTACAATTAATATTTAATGAAATGTAATTTTCAAAAAACGTCTCAAAAAAGTGGCAAAAGTAGGGTTAAAAAATTGTGCTATAACTCGAAAACTACCCAATATTTTTGAAAACGGTTTTCACTACTAGGAAGACAATAGATTTTAAGGAAAAGTCATAAAATTTCAGATTCCCAACTGCGTTTGTTTCAGAATTATAATAAAAAAACCACGGGAAAGGTCATATTGACCCCCCCCCCCCCCCCGGGTTTAATAGGGTTAAAGTCTCCCAGGAATGTTAAGAATGCATGCTGATCCACTCCATCAGTAGCTGCTTGTAGATTCTGGTAGAAATTTTCCACCTCACCTCCTCTACAGGGGCAACACTAGTTGGAGAGTAGCACACAATCAGAACCACCTTAGGAAACTTCTTAGCCAGTCTTCCAGAACATGAGAAGTGGCAACGGATGATGCGGTTAGAGATTGGGTCTATTTTGTCTAATGGTGCATGTGCAGTTGGATTCATCAATAGACCAATTCCACCATTGCCACTATCATCTGCTGAAGCGAGGGCGAGTCGCCAACCGCCCCCCATGTCCTTAATCAGAACCTAATCAGTCTGTCCAGTCTGCATTCGGTGCTCTTGAACACCCACTGCACTAAGAGAAAGCTTATCTGCCAAGGCAGTCAGCTCACCTTGTCGCATTGGGGACCCGAGTGTTAGGGTGTTTACTGAGGCTAGTCTAGTGACTTGCCTCAGATTCAGCAATGACTTTGTTGGTCGGGGTGGAACATGAGAGTAGCCTCCAACTCCAGAATCCCTCTCCCCCTCACAATCTGGCCTCCATGGTGACCCAGGGTTTGGGTCAGAAAGGTCATCAGGAAAGGGACTCAAAGAATTGGTTGCCGCTCTCTCTCCAGTAGGGGGTGAGACAGGCAGCCGGTCAGGAGTTAACTGACGCCTGTGAGGCCGATTGTGTCCAGTCATTCCACTGGCCTCTAGTGGCCGGACCTCCGCATTACTAATGTAATCCATAGTGGGGGTTGGGGGGTGCTGTTTTGCCGAGTCAGCTCTCGGGGCAAATACCATACCCTGGTTTGCCATTCCACAGGGTGGGTGTCGCAGTGGAGTCAGATATGAGGCATATCACCCATATCTACTCTGGCGCACATGACCCACCATTGGCTGTGCAGCTCATCTGCTGGGTCATGCCCTGTACCCCTGCTGCCAGGTGCAGGTCGCAGTGAAGTGCACTCAGAGTGGACATGAGAACACTCTACTCCTGACCAGCCATTGGTAGATCACCATCTGCCTGGCCAGGCCATATACCCCTGCAGCCAAGTATATGGGTCCTTAATCCAGGACCAAGGGCGTCCTTATCCCAGAACGAAGGGGGTCCTAGTTACAGGACCAGATTTGCCCTAGTAAGCGGGTCTATGCAGCTACAGGTGGCACCTCCTTTATGCTGCATGGGGTGGCAAGTTTTCTTGATCAATGACCTAGAATACCTGGCCTGATTAGAACCATGTTTCCCCCAATAAATAAATAAATATAAGTTTAAAGAGATTATCTTCCGATTATCTTAAAGTCTCTGCGCTTCGATCGGAGATTTCCATTTTATTTCTTCCCTTCGCTCTAATATAACATATAACATGGAACATGCAATTAAAATTTTTTAAAACATAAAGAGAGTTACTTTTACCTCAAAAATTTCCTTAAATCGATGCCATCTACACTTTCATTACATAAGTGACATGAAATACAGAATATTACCGAAATTAAGACCACTCATGTATGGAGGTATAATGAACAGGCAGGCATTCCTTGGCTGTATAAGACTATCTAATAATCATTTAAGTAATGATATTATTATACAACTATAATACTCATTTCGACTTTATCAGCTGGCAGGTAGCTATTGTCATATGAGTACCAAAACGGACCATTCTGGCCTCCTGTACCATAAATCCCATTGAGGTTGGATGATGCGCAAGCCCCATACCACCATGCCCCATGCTTCAATTGAGCGCAGTTCATAGAGTATGAATCATTGTCGCGATCTTTGGTTGAGAACCTGTCACCGCTGTGTCCACCTAAAGAGTCGCCTACTGTTCCACTATGTCCTGACACGACCAACTTGTAGTTGGTGGTTGATGATTCCACTACAAAGGAAGTATAATCAGCATAAACGTGATTCCCATTATACCAGAGATCCACTCTCAGTTTGGTTCCGTATAAGGTAAGTTCGTGGATGTTGTTCAACCCGAGCCACAGATTCGATTCGGCATTACCAAATCCCGCTGTATAAAACGACCACCCAATGTAGAAATCTTGGTTCCCATCCACCCTACGTTGAATCAGTTGCCAGGGTCCTATGAGATAAACGAACATAAATTGATGAACTTATCGAATTAATATGCTTATTAGCTTATTATTATTATAGCTTATTGATTGGTTGATAGTAAAAATAAAGTAAAGTAACAGGAAATTATTTTGAAATATACAAAGTTGTCAAACCCTACTATTCGGAAAAATCAAACTTTTCTAGAACAAGTTAGTAGTTTTTAAATAAATACAGTCAATGCTAATTTGAAACACCAGCCATAGGGCAAATTACCAATCAATGCCTTAGGGAAAATAATTGTCCTAAATTTTGCCTTTTCCTTTCTTTTTGATTTTGATTGTATTGATTTTTCTTCCTCTTTAAAGCTAAATAGAATAAAAGGAGGCCTACTTTCAGAATCATAAAAACAGAAAGAAATCATAATCAATCATAAAACAATTTGCAATAAACATCCAAGTTTTCAGCAATAATTTATTAATATTTGATTTGCGTACCAAGTAAGTGTCCCTCAAAAATTGCATTCCCTTCGGTTTTATGTTTTGAAAGTACTCCCCATTCGAATCTAATCGACTCGAATCGAATCGAAGACCCTTATAAAAATGTTCATAACAGCAATTATTACATTTCAATTATCGTGAAGATTTTTTTTTCTGAAACCAATAATGGCAAAGCGGTCATTTAAATTGCATTGAAAGAAAACCCTGATAATTATGTAAAAAAACATATACATTTTACAGCAAAATCTTAACAGTAAAATTTTTAAGCACCATGCGTATGCATGCCCTACAGTGTGGGTGGAGCATCAAAAATAATACACCACCAATTGTTATTAAGAAGCTATTAGCTTCTTTCTTGTCTCCATTTTTCCACAGATTTTTGGACATGGTGATCGTGAAGAAAAGAAAAATGTGTTCTGTCATTTAGCTCCCTGATTGGCTAGAGCTACAATAATATACTATTCTGAGTATGAATAGTAGTGCAAGTGCAACAGGAAAAATTACATTAAATTGAAAATTAAATTGATTAAAAATTAAATTGAACCAGACGTTTCGATATATTACTAATATCATTTGGAATCAATATCAATGGATATCAATGGAATATATGTAAAACAAAATACAAATTATTCTAAATACTAAAGTACACTAGGCCAGTACACGGTATAACAAGTAAGCTGAATTCTAAGGTTGGTAAAAACAAGGGATGAATCAATAATGATACAGTATGATAACAGTAAATATAGAGGTAGGCACATTACAATATACACCAGCAGTACAAATAGAACCATACAAAAATGTAACAGGCTAGACGTAGAGTAAAACTCTATTTAGAAAAAACCTACAGTATGAACCTACAATACAGGAATTATTCTAAAACAAATAAAGTGGAAAATATGTATCCTGTATGTTAAGTGTCGGTCTGGTTTCTGTTATTAACAGACTCCCTTTGATTAGTAGATCGAAGTCAGATGCAGCTCTACCTATTGGTTTAAAGTCAGTGTAGCAGATTGGGTGACCGTTTCTATAGAGTGATCACGGACCGCGGAATATGATTGGGGTTTGACAGGTGATATATTTGCGGTAATTATCCGCAGGTACAAAATAATTAAAGTATAAACTTTTAATGCATATTATTATTAATATAATTTTAATCTTTAAATTTAAGTTACAACTGGAAACTGGACATAATGAATAACCATACAATTACAACAATATATGTTATATATTAATCTTTTCAACCACCACCATTTAATGTATCACTTTAATATAATACCAGCTGAATTATCCCATTGTAGGAAGTGGGATGTAATTTGCTTACTTGAGTTTATTGGTAATGCACACACAATATTGATTTACTCTACTAATGTTGTGACCAAATATTAATATAGTATAGCACATAACCCATCACCTCCCCAAGATCGCAAAGAATAGTAAAATTTTGGAGATCTGAAGAATTTTTTTTCTATTTTATTCCATAATAGTTTGGTGGCTTCTTATCACGACTTCCACGCCTTAAGCTTGGTTCAGGGGAATCTATGAGTAAGGGTTCACTAAATCGGACCGTCTTGTAATATCTTTTAATATGGCGTCTATTACGTTTTAGGACTCTGCCGTTTGCCATCTTTATGTTATAATTTCTACCTTCAACAACAACTATGTCACCTTTTGAATCCCATTTCTTTGTCCTTCTGTTTTGTACCCACACAGTATCCCCTGATGAAAGAGGTTGTAGTGGTCGCCCTTCTTCGGCGTTTTTGAGTGTAGATTTCTTGTCACGTATATTTGCTAGTTCCTGCTATCGGTTGTCGAATTCATTGCGCAAAGTAGGTACACGTGATCGCAAACTTTGCCCAAAAATAACCTGTGCAGGTGATAGATAATCCACAGTCGCGAGGTGTATTGCGGTATTCAAGCATCCCTTTATGGAAATCGGGGATGGGTAATATCTCCCTGTGTAGTTGCAACTAAGTGCTTCATACTACGTACAGCAGCTTCAGCCAACCCATTGCTGGATGGAAAGTGTGGAGCAGACATATAATGTTTGATATTCCACAAATTCATGAAGTCCTTAAATTTCTTCGATCGAAATTGAGGTCCTTGGTCTGAACGAAATTTAACGGGAACAACTGTATCCGAAAAGAACTGTGTTAAGCACCTGATGATGTCATCAGAATTTGGTTCATGTTTCCACATTGCAACAATTGGCCATCCTGAAAGACGGTCAATGTATACCATATAGGCATGTTTACTGTAATAAAATATATCTGCAGATGTTTCTTCAAAAGGATAAGTTGCCATTATATTTGTTTGTAAAGGTTCGGCGGGAAGTGAAGCATGCCGTTGTTGGCACTCAGAGCACGAACAAACCAAATTTGTAATGTCAGAATTAATCACTGGTCAAAATACAGCTTGGCGAGCTCTACGTTTCGTCCTTTCTTCACCTTGGTGACTGTCATGCCGTCATGATAATACATCCCTACGACATGATACTGGCACAACTATTCTAGTACCAAGTATAACTAACCCACGCTGAACTGACAGTTTGTCTCTTATATTCCAAAAAGGCAGTAACTCTACAGGAACATCTTTCCTATCCTTGGGAAATCCTTTGATAACAAGATTTATTAGCTCAAGATAAATAGGATCAGAATTGGCGGCTGTACATAATTTCTGTAGAGATAGATCAGTAGGATGGGCTTCCATGTTATCATTATTAATTTGGATCATTGCGATATTCACTACATCAAGCAAGTCAGGTTCTGCTAACAACTGATCATCACATTCTGGACTGCTAACTGGAGCCCTAGAAAGTGCATCGGGAATTATATGTTGTGAACCCTTGATCCAATCAGCTATGGAAGAGAACGGATATAGTTTTTCCTTTAATCTCATTAAACGAGGATTGTTAATATCATTCAATCCCTTATCATTTAGAATAGGGATTAGTGGTTTATGGTCTACATAAAGCTCAAACTTGGCCAATCCTGTCAAATATAGTCGACATTTTCTCATTGCCCAAGCTACAGCTTGCATCTTCAACTCACAAGTAGCATAGCGAGATTCTGTATTAGAGATGAATCTGGAGCCACATTGTATTAAATGAATGTTTTCTGCTGAATCTTGTTGGAGTAAAACGAAACCTAATCCCTTCAAACGTGATGCATCTGTTTGAAGTATGGTTCTAGCTGCTACGTCGAAACATTGTAAAACAGGTGGTGACGACAAGGCATCTTTAACACGTTGAAATGCTTTTGAATGCAATTAATTCCATTCATAAATGTTTCGTTTTGACAGCAGTGGTCGTAGTGGTTCAGCAGCACCTGAAATCTCAACCGAAAAATGACCTAATTGATTTGCTAGGCCTAAAAATGAGCTTGTAGTTCTGATATGTTAGTCGGTTGTGGAAATTCTTTGATAGCGGATACCTTAGATGGATCTGCCTTAATGCCAGATGCACCCACTATATAGCCAGCATATTTTACCTCTGACTGCGCGAAAACAAACTTATCAGCATTAAGAGTTATGCCATTCTCACGGCAATGCTGAAGCACTTTTCTAACAGATGCAATATGTTTTTCCAGAGTAGAAGTATGGATCATTAAGTCATCCACAACTTTCACAACATTTCCTACACCGGCCAGTGCTAGGTCTCCACGTCTGTTAAATTCATCACCTGTAGACAACAGACCCATGCACGCAGGTAATGAAACTGACCTTCAGGACAAATAAAAGTCATATAATGTCGGTCCCGTTTATCCAGTTCAACCTGCCAATATCGTTTTAAAGCATCTAGTGTTGAAAAGAAGCAATCACTAGGACACACATTGTCTACAGCTTCTTTGGGTATCATCTGCGGATGCAATGGTCTATCACAATATTTATTAAGTTGTGTGAAATCGACGCAAATTCTAACTCCATTGTTTGGCTTCGGAGTAGCAACCATTGCATCTGCGGATGCAATGGTCTATCACAATATTTATTAAGTCGTGTGAAATCGACGCAAATTCTAACTCCATTGTTTGGCTTCGGAGTAGCAACCATTGGGTGGCACCAGGTTGATGGTTCATCTCCAACTCTTTCAATAACACCAGTTTTTATCATTTTCTCTACCTCTATTTTAGCCTTATCACGCAGAGGAAGAGCTATTTGACGTGCCGTCGATAAAGTAAAAGGCACAGCCCCCTGTCTCATATGAATCCGCATGGGATCACCAACCATCAGTTTGAGAACATTTACCGAAGCTACAGAGGGATCAATGATCATATCAGAAAATTCCTTTAATAAGCATCCTTAATTTGATCAATATTAGTAGTATGAGGAAAGGCAATGTTTGCTGTATTTATCATACAAGGAATTCTCGTTATTTGCGAAGGATAATCCTTAGGAACAATACCTAAATTTCTGCAAAGATTCCAATCTAAAAGGACATCAGTAGCATCAGATTCTATATAAACATCAGTTGTGGCAGACAACTTGCAATATTGAACGCAAAGATATATCTTTCCTAAGACATTTAAATTACCTCCATTTGCAGCAAAAAGTTTTATCTCACAATTTTCCAGCATGTCTTTAGACAAACCTAGTCCGAGAAATTTACTTTTTGACACAATTGTTACACCAGCACCAGTATCTGGCGTTGCACGAAAATCCTTGGTCTGTGATTTATACCTAACAGACACAATAACATGTGGGGGGTTGCACTCCAAGGTTGCTGCTTTACACACAGTGACTGCCCCTGCACTTGTATCTTTCGAGTATCCTTGTTTCTTACCCTTATGGTAACAACAAGGAGCCCAATGGCCATATTTCCCACAAATAGTACATGTGGATGTCTTAGCTGGGCATTCAGTGGCCGCTGAATGCCGGTACCGACCACATTTCTGGCATTGTCGGTCACGAGACTGAGAGCGGTGTTTGCTGGCGTTTCTCTGTTTCCATTTATATCGTTTTTGAGTTAATGACCACCCTCGATTTCCATCTGGATTTATTTTATTGACAACAGCACTACTTGCTGATGCATTAGCAATTGCTGCCTATTCACGGCGGCAAAAGGCAATAACCTCCTCAAGGTCAGGATATGGACGGATAGCCATTAATTTCCTACGAATTTCCTCATCAGATAGACAGTGACGGCATAGTTTAATACATCCTTAACTTCTTGGCTTAAGCAATGCCGCAGTGCTGCACATTGTTCACCTCGTGGCAATTCATACAGGTGTACAAACAAGGGTTACATAATCATTCCAAGTTTCGCGCCACTCATGAAATTCATTCAATGTTATGTCGCGTCCATAAGGTTTCGGTGCATGAGTAGCTGCGGTTTTTGCAATAGTGCTTTGTGTCCCAGATGCACTCGATTGCCTAGATGCCGGTTCTCGGGTAGTCTCAGGGGTAATTGATAACGAATCAATAAATTGTGATATATGGTTGAGTGTTGCAATTTTATCAGAGGTGTCATCCTCAGAAGCGTCAGAAAATTTCTCAATTTCTCCATCTGGTAATAAAATAATTATCTTTAATAATCTTCTATTAAAGAAGATATTCTCTCCAGGTATGTCTGCATTCAAGATGCATTTGCTCTCAAACGCAAAATATCCTGAGGCAACACGTCTTGTTGTTGGGTAGCAATTTGACAAGTGTTTGCCATTCGAGAAAAATTTCGACGGTTATTTGCTAACGATTTTTTCAAACTTGCAATGTCAGACATTTTATAGCGATCTTGAGTCAAAGAACAAATTACTTGTGAAATTATGAACTCAAATAGCAAGATCATAGTACTGTAAGCACAACAATATAAATAATTGAGTCTGCGTTATACAGTAGAGACAGAGTTACCTTATAGTCCGAAAGTCATTTGTTAGATCCACCTCACCAAACGATTGTATGTGGAGTCATCTTAACCCGAGACCAGCAACTGTGATGCGCAGTTTGTAAGCGAATACGAACGGCCCTTGGAAATCCTGTAACATCTCAGAGAACGGAACCATTGGTAACAACACCATCCATCAATCGTAACTTAGGTTTTGTATACACTGCGCCATGATATATTTGCGGTAATTATCCACAGGGACAAAATAATTAAAGTATAAACTTTTAATGCATATTATTAATATAATTTTAATCTTTAAATTTAAGTTACAACTGGAAACTGGACATAATGAATAACCATACAATTACAACAATATATGTTATATATTAATCTTTTCAACCACCACCATTTAACGTATCACTTTAATATAATACCAGCTGAATTATCCCATTGTAGGAAGTGGGATGTAATTTGCTTACTTGAGTTTATTGGTAATGCACACACAATATTGATTTACTCTACTACTGTTGTGACCAAATATTAATATAGCATAGCACATAACCCATCAACAGGTTTCTCTGCCCGGACCGACTTAGCCAAGTGCTCATATACTCTCACCTTAAAGTGGCGTTTTGACTTGCCAATGTAGGTAGCAGAACAGCTACCACATGTGAATTTATAAAGGGTGAGTGAGCGTAATGAGACTGGCAGTAGGTCTTTAAAAGATCAGACAACCTACAATCAGGCTTAAAAATGAATTTAAAATCGCACTGTGGAAAGGCACTTGTTAAAATTCTTAATCGCTTTTGAAGTAAAGTAGAAGTAACTCCTAAGAAGGGTAGGACTACATATACTGGTTTGTGGGACGAGACACGAATGGCGAGCCATCAGCGAACTGATATAATTATACTATGGCCGTTTTTCAAAAGTCTGTGTGTGTGGTGGGGGGGGGGGGGGGGGGGGGGGGGGGGTGTGTGTCGGAAGCCATAAATGTCGGCGGAAGCCATAATCTAAATTAATATCTTCAGCTAAATTGTATGGTTGAGTCATTTTGAACGGTCTTTCCATGGAAATTAACTATTTAACACCATACGATTAAAGTTATTTTGCACAGAAATTAGATATCTGGAATCCATGTACCCCATTCCATTATAGTTTTTTATTTTTTCAAGTGATTTGCGTTAATAAATGTATTTTTCATTGATTTAAACATAATTAACATTTTAAATTCATACGCTGATTCCATTCTCCCCCATAGAGCCTAAGGCATGACAAGGGCAGCCGTGCCCAATAATATTTCTTGAAGTTGTACATTAGCCAACCCAAGCTAAAGTCATTGACCAAGCCAGTGCCTAGGCTAGCACACAAGGACATGGCCTAACTGTAGTAGTCTAGTAGAAGGAATAGTGCTCCTTCAATACATCTCAACAGACATCAATTCATTTGCCTGTGTGTAAAAGCTTCTGTGGGATGTAACTGGCCCTTCGCCCCGCAACCCAGTTTTTCCCCCATACGCTAAAATACTCTGAAACCTACTGTAAAG
>JAUCBJ010005062.1:0-17986 GCA_032718475.1 Nemertoderma westbladi | reverse complement strand
AAATACAAACCAAAACGCTGGCAGACTACCACCAAGCCTAAATAAACTACCGTACGTGTAGATTCTGAAATAGTTAGTTAGTATGCGTTCTAACACGGTAGTACGACTTATTCTTTAAGAGGGGATTGACCTTACCGCTATGGCTGCCCCAACTTACTAACGGAGCTTTATCAGACAAACTCTACACACGCAGCAATCTCTTCAGACCTAATAATAGCTAGACAACAATCCAGCCTACAAAATATCTGAGTAATAACTATTACGGTACCTGAACAGACCACACAAACAAACACAGGCTAAAACACTGGCAGACTACGATCAAGCCTAAATAAACTACAGTATATGCAGATTCTGAAACTGTTAGTTAGTATGCGTTCTAACACGGTAGTACGACTTATTCTTTAAGAGGGGATTGACCTTCAGCATATGGCTGCCCCAACTTACTAACGGCACTTTATCAGACAAACTCTACACACGCCGTAATCTCTCCAAACTCAACAACAGTCAGACAGCAGCTCAGCCTACAATTATCTGAACAATCTGAGCAGGGTCACACGCCTTCTGCTCAATATTAGCCTACTAGAAAATAAAACCGACAGAAATAGATAAAATCTCAATAAAAATTCAGGGCTGCAGTCCCTGATTAAGTACTAAGACCTACCGGTATACAATAATCAAAATCGAATAATACTAAATGTACTTGTACAGCAGTACCGGTACCGGTGATGACAATTAGGCCTACTGACCTACAAAGTACCGGTTCAATTTTACCAGTCACTACGGTATTTTGCAACCTTATTGCCTACTGCAATAAGATTGTAAACCGTTACTGTTCGCCAGAACAGTATTAAACTGTATTTAATGCCTACACTTGCAACCTTATTGCCTACTGCAATAAGATTATAAACTGTTACTGTTCGACAGAACAGTATTAAACTGTATTTAATGCTTACACTGCAATACAAAGTAACTGTTACTGTTCGCCAGAACAGTATTAAACTGTATTTAATGCCTACACTTGCAACCTTATTGCCTACTGCAACAAGATTATAACTGTTACTGTTCGCGCTTTTGAAGACCTTTAGCAGTTTAACCTGCCAAAATTTATATGTCTTTTAGTTAATTAACACACCTTTAGCATACGACAATATTTGATGCTAATACGCAAAACATTAGCCGAAGCCAGCCCATGCGCGATCATTCACCCGATGGATCTACACCCGGGAGGCTGAATTCGGATGCTTAGATTTTATTATTGCAGTGTAAGGTTGCAGTGTAAACCTATTGTATTATTCGATAGATCACTAATATGTAATTTCTGACAGATATTATTAACTTTCGGGAAATATTAACAGTTCCTTTAGGACGTGGCGCTCTATCTATTTAAACAGAGCTAGGACTTATACTAAACGCAACGATAAGGCTTATGATTAAAGTATAAGTCGCATTCTTTAGGAAATGCTTTGTTACCAGTCACATCACACTCACAATCATGCACACTATTCTGCCGACCGTCAGTATATTTGATCACACATAAAGAGAACAGCAATTGACTCAGGTAGTGTCTACTAAATAACATTAGATTCAATACACACCACATTGATATAAATCGCAATTGTTATATATAGCCCGCCTCTCTAACCTGTAGTGTATCAAGAAAATTGGGAATTTTGGGTGATTTATCCGTATTCTCCAAAGAGCAATATTTCCATCAACAAATAGATACAATTAATAACTGACGGTAAATAGCAGTACAAACAATATGATTAGTGCAGTTAAATTAAGTGAGGTAACACCGCCGCCGGTAACAGTTATACTTTCTATAATCTAAGCAGTTTACTAGAGTTCTTCCCAAAAAGCCGGTGTTTCTGGCTTAGACAGCAATAACAACAAAGTATCAAGTAAGGCAGTAAGACTGAACACTCTCCTTATGATCGGCTGAAAAGCTACACGTCGACAGGAAAAATCGCTCTGATTGGCTCAAGCCAAACAAAGAACTATGCGTCCAATGGCTGTTTCCATGTCAGCAACCAGCTGTTAGATGTCGTAATATGAATCATCACGGCTAAGCTGTGAAAGGTAGTTGGTGCATTACAGGTTTTTTGCCTTACCATGTCCGCCAAAACACGTATATAGCAGAATGATTTTTATGTCCGTTAAAACACCTGTAACGGTACCTTGCGGGCGAGGGGAATATATATACAGTTAGAGAACCTTTTTTAGAGTATTCCAGCGCCTGGGGGGAAACTGGATTGCGAAGCAAAGGGGCCAGTTGTATCCCACAGAAGCTTTTACAAATTATGTAGAATCTATTTCTCAATTTCTGGTATTAGTTTTTCAATTAGGCCTATCTGTTGCTTTCATGAATTATTTACTATATTTTTTGTGTTTATAAATTATGTAGTCCCTTTCATTTTGCTGTTATGTCCTTTTGAAGTCCTTCGTTATCAGGTGGCATGTCAGCATGTGGCGTTATTTAGTTTCTATGTATTATTTTATTATTTGTTTAAAGATGCACAACAAATTTCATTATTTTATAATTACTTTATAGGCCTATTATTATTTAGGCATTTTATATTAGCACTTTATATAATACTGTACTTTTTATTACTGTCAGGCTGTCAGGTATTTATTACAGTATTACCGGTATGTTATTTGGTTACGTTGGCAGGTATTTATTACAGTATTACCGGTATGTTATTTGGTTACGTTGGCAGGTATTTATTACAGTATTACCGGTATGTTATTTTGTTACGTTATTACATTACGGTATTATTTAAATTATTTATGATTTTTAGATTTTAAGATTGATTGATTTTTAGACATTAGGGGTTTTCTGGGGCGCTGATCACTAATATGACACTCAAAAATATCGTATTATCCAACCAAATTCGATTTTTGACGTTTGAAATTTTTTGCTACTTGTACTTTTCGTCTTGGGGGACCAAAATAGCACCAAAAATGATGGTTGTATCTGTGTATTGCCATAACATATTTTAAACAAGTTTTATCGTGATCAGCGACCTCGAAAACCCTTACTGCCTTATACCATCGAAATTGTAATTTTTGAGCCAAGATCTAAAAATTTCTAAAATGACCCCCCTAACCGGGCCAATTACTTTGTAAAATGGCCCGAGCCAGATAGGGTTAATGGATAGCCTTGGATTGCGACCATATAATCAACCTTTGTTGAGAATGTATTTGAACAATGTACTTCAAGTTGGCGAGTCATAAACTCCAACTGACTCTGGTGTTTCGATTTCCCAGAGTCGACACCTTCCAAATAAAATAAGTTCGCTATAGAATACCCTATAGCGCTTCTGGGATCTGTGTCTCTTTTCACCGTTGCCACAACTTCTCTCAATTGCGACCAATGGCCAGTTGGTTATTTGGTCCCAGGCAGTCAACGAACCCAGCTACTAAGTCCAGAAGTCCCTCGAGTTCAATGAGCTAATCTGTCGTTCTTCAACAGACGGAGTTTGGCGTGGCGTTGAAGGTACTGTAGGTCTATACAGGTTGCTGGTACTTCATTTCCGGGAAATTCATTTGGTGTAACAGTTGGTTGCAACCTTGATGTGCGGAACATCCTCGGGAAACTCTCGCCAGTCTGCCAGTGGGTGATACAGATGACCGCTTTCTACCCTTCACCCTTAGATGATAGGCGAACCATCATAGTGTCATCCTGTCATCGCCGAGTCGCATTGCCTATGCGGCAAGCCAGTTACTAGTAATCAAATCAAATTAATAGTTACGGTCTGACGGTTGTCTGGTTGTGTGGCGAAATGTCGTTGGTATGTGCTTGTGCTACGCCGCTTCGGAGGATTACCTGAACAAGGCCTATGCCCTACAGCCCTATACCATATAAAAG
The DNA here is from genome assembly GCA_032718475.1 of Nemertoderma westbladi. Classification (NCBI taxonomy): domain Eukaryota; kingdom Metazoa; phylum Xenacoelomorpha; order Nemertodermatida; family Nemertodermatidae; genus Nemertoderma; species Nemertoderma westbladi. The sequence goes on along the minus strand of JAUCBJ010005062.1, from coordinate 14,118 downwards.
TCAACAGTATAATACAGCTACCGGTACATTATTACTGCTGTACTGTATTAAGAAACATTAAAATATAGAAAGCAATACCGGTACATGAAAGCAACAGGTAATAGAAAAACTAATACAAGAAATAGATTCTACATAATTTTTACCCCAGAGTGTGTATGTTTATCATTCAATCTGGTTTGTAACATAAACAACATGCAGACATGGCCTTCGCTAGCGAAGTCTGGATTTACTGTGTGCCAGTCCTTGCTTCAGTAGGCCCCTAGTCCTTGATCAGGTAGTATCTAGCGGAATGGTCAGAGCGTCAGACTTCCAACGTGGAGGCCTATATCTGTATATGGAATATTGACAAAAAGCGCGCCACACGGGTTCTGGTAAAACGAAAAGCAGTATTAGTCTGTTAGTAGATCAACCGACTGTTTTTTAAATACAGATGTGATTAAATTGCGAGCGTGCTGGAGGTGGAGGCCGATCCCATTGACGTCATTACCTGATTACCGACTTTCACTTTGCAAACATGTGCCCAACTGCTGAACTGCCCAATGAAGGTATTATTGTGCTCTCGCTTATACAACTCCCTGTTGGCAGGTTGGTAGAGTTCTCCTTACCTCAGATATGGGAGTAAACTGGACGCAATAAAAATTCATCCCTCTCCAGGGGAAATTGGACGCAAATAACAGTTGATTAGGGTAAACTGGGGTAATTTGGGACAAAATCGTCCTTTAAAGCTTTTTTCAGAATCTTAAAAACATTTTTTTGATAATCCGACCTTATCAAGTATGCACCATGTACCCATTCTATCAAACTAATTACTTAATTTTTATTTTCAAATAATTAATTACCTTTTTTTAATTAATATTCATCAGTGTCCCAAATTACCCCAGCATGGGGTAATTTGGGACAGTTGGGGGAATTTGGGACATAACATAAATCGAACAGTAGTAGCCCATTGTAATTGACACAAACTTTGTTGAGAAATTGTACAATGCATCAATAAGACCAAAAGTTGGGATTTTGGAGACTGTTCGACACCATCAGTACAACAGTCTCCCGCTAGAGGGCTACATGTCAAACATTAATAAATGTCCTCCCATCTGCCATCTCTCTGCATTTAATCCGACCAAAAGACAATGCTGAAACTTGTCATACTTGTATTAGACCGACCATATTAGCTCATAGCTGTCATGTGTCATTCAAAGGGGGCTAATCTGCATGCAGTTCTTTAGTCTGCCGCTAGAGGGCCGAATATCTGAAAGTGAAATCCTTGACTCATTCCGTTATTTATGATCCGTTCAAGCTGAAACTTGTCAAAAATATGTTGTCTGTCTGTCTTTATGCCAGTATGTGCTCAGCCAGAATACATCATGCATCAATGTGCTGCTGCTGCTGTGTCTTGGAGGGGTCGGTAAGTGGTCTGCATTTCTTCAGTCTACCACTAGAGGGCAAAAAGTATGAAAGTGATAACCTTCCACTTCCCCTGTACCCATTCTGCCATTTACTTGATCTTAATCTGTTTAAGTTGAGTCTTGGAATATAGTACCAGATCACGACTACATGATGTGTCTTTTTGAGGAAGGTGATTCATCTGCAGTTCTCCAGTGTGCTCCTAGAGGGCGAAATGTCTGAAAGTGAAAACCTTCTCCCATTTCCGTGATTCTAATTCGATTACCTTTAGCTGAATGTTGGCATAGTATGTACTATAGGCCCTGCTACTGTACTATACCACATGTTGAATCTTTGGGAAGAAGGTTATCGGTCATCTGTTCTCCAGTCTGCCGCTAGAGGGCAAAAATGTCTGAAAGTGACATCCTTGACTCATTCCTTTATTTATGATCTGTCCTAGCTGAAACTTGTCAAATATGTTGTCTGTCTGTCTGTAGTCATATGTATCAGTATGATCTCTCTTTAGAATACATCCTGCGTCAGTAGTGTGTCTTGCAGTCTTCAGGTCTTGGTGGGGTCGGTAATTGGTCTGCAGTTCTGTTCTCCAGTCTGCTCCTAGAGGGCAAAATGTATGAAAGTGATCTTCCGCTTACCCATGTCTTCATTTTCTTCATCTTAATCTGTTTAAGCTGAGTCTTGGAATATAAGTACCTGACCACGACTACATGTTGTGTCTTTTTGATGAAGGTGATTAATCTGCTGCTGCTGCAGTTCTCCAGTCTGCTGCTAGAGGGCGAAATATCTGAAAGCGAACACCTTACACTTGCGACTTACCTGTGACGGCTAGTCTACAGCATTTAAAAGAGATAGAGAAAGTATGAAGCTAAGTGTAGGCCTATAATTTAAACAACCCACCAAACCCCACTGCACTTACAGTTAAGAAAAGACTTGTCCCAAATTACCCCAACCTGTCCCAAATTCCCCCATGTCCCAAATTACCCCAGTTTACCCTACTCTCAAAAATAAAACTGTAACCTGTTATAACGTGCCACTGTAACCTGCTCCTTTCCCTAAATTGAGAATTTAACATTGAGGCGGGATATTAATTGGCCATTATGGGATTTGCGTCCAGTCCCCCCCCCCCCCCCCCCCCCCCCCTGTCAGCCTGTCTCCCTTGCCTATGTCTGTATGTGCGCTATATTTATTGCTCATTGCTGTACGGTATTTATTGTGATAGGCCTAGAAACCTGCACACAAACAGACAGTTCAGAAATTACCGATATGATTTAAGTTTACGGTACCGGTACGGGTTTGTTTTATATGCTGATATCTGAATGTTCGCTTTACATTTTTACATATTATGTTCGGCCGAAAGAATAAATTACCGACACAATCGTTGCACCTTCCGGAACGGCCGCCACGGCCCACTCCCGAACAAATAATCGAGGATATCGTCCGTGTACCCGAGGAAGACTGTTTGTTCGAGTTGTTTTCCTCGATAAACTCAGATACGAACGGATCGAAAGAGTCTCCGAAATCCCTCGAGTGTCGTAACGTCCGACGGTACATCAGCGTAACCGACAAACTGCAGACATTCCGGAAGGAAAACCTCGTCGATAAATTTAATAAACTCGAAGGAGAAATTCGGGAATTACAGGAAATCATAAAACAATAAACCGTAATGCGTATTCACATGGGATCTCAGTCTGACAGTTTGTTATCTGCTGCTTGAATATAACTGTAGAAACCAATAATTAATTACGTTATACCAGTATACCGGGGTGCCTGAGGGCATAGTATATTGTATCATTGAATAAGGACCACACCTGCACGTTGCTGATATTATTGACTGCTTGGATTTCTACAGCAGTTTGTTGTTTTCCTTTTCCCGTTATAATTTCGACATGGGTTTGCTATTCCACCCTTCGATCTATATGCGCAGTAAAGTTCGACTCAAATGGCTCCACAAGAAGGGTTGGTTCAACCTGAAGCCGTACCTCAGGTTCCCTTACGTAGAGCCGCCAGCAGACACCCTAATCGCCCGACTACCGGACCACTACCTGGCCCAGTACCGCGAGGGTTTGAACCAGGAGCGGCCGATCCACTGGCGAGCGACGCCGCGTAGAGAACGGATCTCTAGACATCCGGTATCCGGAGAGATAGTAGAGAAGCCGGACGAATCGCAGCCGGTACCGCTGCGGTACGTGGAGGAGTCGCAGACGGGACTGTGGGGAGGGGAGGCGGTCGTGGTGGGGAGGAGACCTCGGAAGAAACGGTGGGGCCCCGATATAGAGACAGAGTGGTGGCCGAGAGTGCTGAAAGATATCGAGTTCTACAGCGAGATACTCAACAGAAAAATACAAGTTCCGTCTGTAACTCTATCCGCGATCCGGCAGATAGAAGAGTTTAAGGGTATAGACGGGTATCTGTTGGCGACACCGATACACGAGATCAGGTCCAAGTTGGGCAATAAACTCAAACGAGAGATGTTGGTGACCCTGGCCACCAAGGGGTTCACTCACGGTTCCGTAGAGGAGAGAGATCGGGTCTATAATAAGTTTAGGCGGTTCGCGCTACCCTTGGAGAAGGCCGAGTGGGTGGGTCTAACTCTGGGACAGGCCGTTTATAAACAAATGGCGGAGGAGTTTAACTTAAAGGATAAACGGCCCCTCAAGGAAATCCTTGAGGAAGAATTATTGGAGGAGCTGAGAGGAGGCGATGTTACTGATGTGGAGGAGTCATCTGTTAATCTGTAGACAAACAGTAATTATTGTAGTTGGTGCAATATCTCGGTTGGGTTGCTCTCATTTACTTTGTAGTTTTATTCCATTAAATAAATGAACACTAATATATTTTACTACAATGTATCTTTCTTTGTTTGCTTCTCACAAATATTATTCGAAACGCTGTTAGTAATATATCATCTACGTCATTTATTGGGGGAAAAGCAATAACGGAGTATCATAAATAACTATGTGGTGATGGCATGATGTTAGAGAGAAGTGTTTGGCTCCCCTCACACGGAGCAACTTGTTTCTGCAATTTGTTTCTGAAACTTGTTTCTGTGTGTGGGAGTCCAGCAACAAGTTGCTGTAGCTTGTTTCCGAAACTTGTTTCCTGTGTGTGAGGGGGTCCCGCAACAAGTTTCTGTGTGTGAAGGGGTGCAGCAACAAGTTTCTGTGTGTGAGGGGGTCCAGCAACAAGTTTCTGTGTGTGAGAGGGTCCAGCAACAAGTTTCTGTGTGTGAGGGGGTCCAGCAACAAGTTTCTGTGTGTGAGGGGGTCCAGCAACAAGTTTCTGTGTGTGAGGGGGTCCAGCAACAAGTTTCTGTGTGTGAGGGGGTCCAGCAACAAGTTTCTGTGTGTGAGGGGGTCCAGCAACAAGTTTCTGTGTGTGAGGGGGTCCAGCAACAAGTTTCTGTGTGTGAGGGGGTGCAGCAACAAGTTTCTGTGTGTGAGGGGGTCCCGCAACAAGTTTCTGTGTGTGAGGGGGTCCCGCAACAAGTTTCTGTGTGTGAGGGGTCCAGCAACATGTTTATGTGTGTGAGGGGGTCCAGCAACAAGTTTCTGTGTGTGAGGGGGTCCAGCAACAAGTTTCTGTGTGTGAGGGGGTCCCGCAACAAGTTTCTGTGTGTGAGGGGGTCCAGCAACAAGTTTCTGTGTGTGAGGGGGTCCCGCAACAAGTTTCTGTGTGTGAGGGGGTCCAGCAACAAGTTTCTGTGTGTGGGGGGGGGGGGGCGGTCCCGCAACAAGTTTCTGTGTGTGAGGGGGTCCCGCAACAAGTATCTGTGTGTAAGGGGGTCCCGCAACAAGTTTCTGTGTGTGAGGGGGTCCCGCAACAAGTTTCTGTGTGTGAGGGGGTCCAGCAACAAGTTTCTGTGTGTGAGGGGGTCCCGCAACAAGTTTCTGTGTGTGAGGGGGTCCCGCAACAAGTTTCTGTGTGTGAGGGGGTCCAGCAACAAGTTTCTCTGTGGGAGGGAGTCCAGCAACAAGTTTCTGTGTGTGAGGGGGTCCCGCAACAAGTTTCTGTGTGTGAGGGGGTCCCGCAACAAGTTTCTGTGTGTGGGGGGGGGGGGTTCCCGCAACAAGTTTCTGTGTGTCAGGGGGTCCCGCAACAAGTTTCTGTGTGTGAGGGGGTCCAGCAACAAGTTTCGGTGTGTGAGGGGGTCCAGCAACAAGTTGCTGTAACTTGTTTCCGAAACTTGTTTCTGTGTGTGAGGGGGTCCCGCAACAAGTTTCTGTGTGTGAGGGGGGTGCAGCAACAAGTTTCTGTGTGTGAGGGGGTCCAGCACACAAGTTTCTGTGTGTGAGGGGGTCCCGCAACAAGTTTCTGTGTGTGAGGGGTTCCAGCAACAAGTTTCTGTGTGTGAGGGGGTCCAGCAACAACAACCATTTTTAGGGGGTCGGAGCCCCCCCCCCCCCCCCCCCTAATTTTTTTCAAATTTCAATAAAATGCTACGAAATTCGGTATGATGATAGATCGACACCTTTTCTTACAACTGGTGGCCTGGCCGGATTTTTCAATTTATCAGTTATTTCCATACAACAATCCCTTAAAAAAGGTATATTTAGCAAAGTTTAACCACCTCCGTAGACTTTATTTTACGGAAATGTAATCAGATATCATTCGAAGCGCCTTCGTCTGTAGATTCCGAATCTGAAAACCGTTTTAAATTTAACCAAAACTTGGTTAAGATATTATCAAAATACTAATGTGTAAATTCAGAGAGGTAAATCGCTATAATTCTGATGTTTTGTTGTCTTTATTCTAGAATATTAATTATTATTTAGCTGAGCGTTTAAAACTCTCCATCTTGTTTTTTCAGCCTAGACAGCCTAGCCTAGGCCGTGCGCCCGAGCCTGGAGCGAAGAGACAACCTATTCCCCAGTTCTTTTACTGTGAGTAGTACGAGCCTGAAAAGGACTCGGAAACAAGCAGACCAGGAGGCCACACAGCGGGAAGGGAACCGGACTTTGGACCGCCTGAGCGGTGTGCTAGTTCGCTGTGAGTAGTACGGGCCTGAAAAGGACTCGGAACCAATCGGCATAGCGCTCCGCAAAGGACCGACACTGACGGAGCGGGGTTTGCGATCTACGGAGTTATTACGAGCCTGAAATGGACTCGGAACGTAACGGAAAACTGCATCTTCTCACCAGATACAACGGATATTAACGGATGGAGCGACAGGTGGCTGACGGAGCTATTACGAGCTTGAAAGGGACTCGGAATGTAACGGAAAGCTGTCTATCCTGACCCGACACCGACAGACAGAGCGGACTGCAGTCAAAGGAGCTATTACGAGCCTGAAAAGGACTCGGAATGTGATGGAAGCTGTAGCCCCTCGCCAGACATGACGGACACCGACTAGACATGGGTATCAAACGTAGCTGGGGTGGTTAAAATCATATAAAGTGAGTCTGTCGTCATATAAAGTAAATACTAAATAAATTGTTTGTACTGTAGGTTTATTACTGATGTATGTGTTTATTCTAATTATTTGGTGTATGGGAGCCCAAAATTATTTAGATTCAGATTGTGAAGTATTAGTTGATGCAACAGTTCGTATAAGGAATCAGTTAGCAGTGAATAAATTAACATTCAATCCAAACCATTCTTTTCTCACGATCTGCATTACAAATCCTAAGTTTCCCCAACACCAATAATTCCTGTGAATAGTATTTCGGGATCTAGCGCAACCCTCGGGAACTTACATCGGCGTCCATTCCCTTGATGCAGGAACTGACGGCAACAGTAGATATGTTAAAAATGTTGCATAAATTTGGAAAAGTCATTGAACATTTTGTTTTACATATCTAGGGATTTTATAGTGCATGAGCTTTCTCGAAATATTTTTTACTCCTATAGGGAGAGCAGGGCAGATAGCTATTTTAAGTTTTGGATGAGTAGAGCCGCAATAAATTTAAAAATCCCGATCCCGACAGTTGCAATCCCCCATATACAATCCCAAGATATATTATTTTTAGTATAAATGCAGCTACTGTCCGTAATAATGTGCAATATTAGGCCAATATATCGAACTCCGTTCTCTACGCGGCGTCGCTCGCCAGTGGATCGGCCGCTCCTGGTTCAAACCCTCGCGGTACTGGGCCAGGTAGTGGTCCGGTAGTCGGGCGATTAGGGTGTCTGCTGGCGGCTCTACGTAAGGGAACCTGAGGTACGGCTTCAGGTTGAACCAACCCTTCTTGTGGAGCCATTTGAGTCGAACTTTACTGCGCATATAGATCGAAGGGTGGAATAGCAAACCCATGTCGAAATTATAACGGGAAAAGGAAAACAACAAACTGCTGTAGAAATCCAAGCAGTCAATAATATCAGCAACGTGCAGGTGTGGTCCTTATTCAATGATACAATATACTATGCCCTCAGGCACCCCGGTATACTGGTATAACGTAATTAATTATTGGTTTCTACAGTTATATTCAAGCAGCAGATAACAAACTGTCAGACTGAGATCCCATGTGAATACGCATTACGGTTTATTGTTTTATGATTTCCTGTAATTCCCGAATTTCTCCTTCGAGTTTATTAAATTTATCGACGAGGTTTTCCTTCCGGAATGTCTGCAGTTTGTCGGTTACGCTGATGTACCGTCGGACGTTACGACACTCGAGGGATTTCGGAGACTCTTTCGATCCGTTCGTATCTGAGTTTATCGAGGAAAACAACTCGAACAAACAGTCTTCCTCGGGTACACGGACGATATCCTCGATTATTTGTTCGGGAGTGGGCCGTGGCGGCCGTTCCGGAAGGTGCAACGATTGTGTCGGTAATTTATTCTTTCGGCCGAACATAATATGTAAAAATGTAAAGCGAACATTCAGATATCAGCATATAAAACAAACCCGTACCGGTACCGTAAACTTAAATCATATCGGTAATTTCTGAACTGTCTGTTTGTGTGCAGGTTTCTAGGCCTATCACAATAAATACCGTACAGCAATGAGCAATAAATATAGCGCACATACAGACATAGGCAAGGGAGACAGGCTGACAGGGGGGGGGGGGGGGGGGGGGGGACTGGACGCAAATCCCATAATGGCCAATTAATATCCCGCCTCAATGTTAAATTCTCAATTTAGGGAAAGGAGCAGGTTACAGTGGCACGTTATAACAGGTTACAGTTTTATTTTTGAGAGTAGGCCTAATCAACTGTTATTTGCGTCCAATTTCCCCTGGAGAGGGATGAATTTTTATTGCGTCCAGTTTACTCCCATATCTGAGGTAAGGAGAACTCTACCAACCTGCCAACAGGGAGTTGTATAAGCGAGAGCACAATAATACCTTCATTGGGCAGTTCAGCAGTTGGGCACATGTTTGCAAAGTGAAAGTCGGTAATCAGGTAATGACGTCAATGGGATCGGCCTCCACCTCCAGCACGCTCGCAATTTAATCACATCTGTATTTAAAAAACAGTCGGTTGATCTACTAACAGACTAATACTGCTTTTCGTTTTACCAGAACCCGTGTGGCGCGCTTTTTGTCAATATTCCATATACAGATATAGGCCTCCACGTTGGAAGTCTGACGCTCTGACCATTCCGCTAGATACTACCTGATCAAGGACTAGGGGCCTACTGAAGCAAGGACTGGCACACAGTAAATCCAGACTTCGCTAGCGAAGGCCATGTCTGCATGTTGTTTATGTTACAAACCAGATTGAATGATAAACATACACACTCTGGGGTAAAAATCATGTAGAATCTATTTCTTGTATTAGTTTTTCTATTACCTGTTGCTTTCATGTACCGGTATTGCTTTCTATATTTTAATGTTTCTTAATACAGTACAGCAGTAATAATGTACCGGTAGCTGTATTATACTGTTGACTTTTATATGGTATAGGGCTGTAGGGCATAGGCCTTGTTCAGGTAATCCTCCGAAGCGGCGTAGCACAAGCACATACCAACGACATTTCGCCACACAACCAGACAACCGTCAGACCGTAACTATTAATTTGATTTGATTACTAGTAACTGGCTTGCCGCATAGGCAATGCGACTCGGCGATGACAGGATGACACTATGATGGTTCGCCTATCATCTAAGGGTGAAGGGTAGAAAGCGGTCATCTGTATCACCCACTGGCAGACTGGCGAGAGTTTCCCGAGGATGTTCCGCACATCAAGGTTGCAACCAACTGTTACACCAAATGAATTTCCCGGAAATGAAGTACCAGCAACCTGTATAGACCTACAGTACCTTCAACGCCACGCCAAACTCCGTCTGTTGAAGAACGACAGATTAGCTCATTGAACTCGAGGGACTTCTGGACTTAGTAGCTGGGTTCGTTGACTGCCTGGGACCAAATAACCAACTGGCCATTGGTCGCAATTGAGAGAAGTTGTGGCAACGGTGAAAAGAGACACAGATCCCAGAAGCGCTATAGGGTATTCTATAGCGAACTTATTTTATTTGGAAGGTGTCGACTCTGGGAAATCGAAACACCAGAGTCAGTTGGAGTTTATGACTCGCCAACTTGAAGTACATTGTTCAAATACATTCTCAACAAAGGTTGATTATATGGTCGCAATCCAAGGCTATCCATTAACCCTATCTGGCTCGGGCCATTTTACAAAGTAATTGGCCCGGTTAGGGGGGTCATTTTAGAAATTTTTAGATCTTGGCTCAAAAATTACAATTTCGATGGTATAAGGCAGTAAGGGTTTTCGAGGTCGCTGATCACGATAAAACTTGTTTAAAATATGTTATGGCAATACACAGATACAACCATCATTTTTGGTGCTATTTTGGTCCCCCAAGACGAAAAGTACAAGTAGCAAAAAATTTCAAACGTCAAAAATCGAATTTGGTTGGATAATACGATATTTTTGAGTGTCATATTAGTGATCAGCGCCCCAGAAAACCCCTAATGTCTAAAAATCAATCAATCTTAAAATCTAAAAATCATAAATAATTTAAATAATACCGTAATGTAATAACGTAACAAAATAACATACCGGTAATACTGTAATAAATACCTGCCAACGTAACCAAATAACATACCGGTAATACTGTAATAAATACCTGCCAACGTAACCAAATAACATACCGGTAATACTGTAATAAATACCTGACAGCCTGACAGTAATAAAAAGTACAGTATTATATAAAGTGCTAATATAAAATGCCTAAATAATAATAGGCCTATAAAGTAATTATAAAATAATGAAATTTGTTGTGCATCTTTAAACAAATAATAAAATAATACATAGAAACTAAATAACGCCACATGCTGACATGCCACCTGATAACGAAGGACTTCAAAAGGACATAACAGCAAAATGAAAGGGACTACATAATTTATAAACACAAAAAATATAGTAAATAATTCATGAAAGCAACAGATAGGCCTAATTGAAAAACTAATACCAGAAATTGAGAAATAGATTCTACATAATTTTTTACCCCAGACTGCAGAATGTGATGTTTATCATTCAATCCTGCAATCTGGTTACCTGTACAGCTGTAACATACTGACATAAACAACATGGCCTTCGCTAGCGAAGCCTGGATTTACCGTGTGCCACTCCTTGCTTCAGTCCTAGCTTCAGTATCAGTAGTCCTTGTACCTGACACCCGGATACCTTGTACAGTTGTATGTCCTGATGTCCGCAATTTACAGATTTACGTCTTCATGCAGTCATGGCCTCCAATCCTGTCAGCCTGACAATACCATCTCTGCCCCTTATGAGTGGGGCCTTCGCGCAGCACGTGACATTACATTATGTTAAAGGGACATCTCGAAAGAATCATAAGCAAAATCTAAGCAATGTCTCCCCTAAACACTTCACCACCTAGACCTACTGTAGCAGCCTTAGTGCAGTAGTGGCAGACTGGGTAACACAAACTCAGTCAGGGTTCTAGAATATACCTGCCAGCTGTATCAATAGGAAGAAAAACAATATAATAATAGGAAATGGCTGAAGGTTTCCATATGAGACATTTCGAAAATGTTTTCAATTCAGCCCACTAGCCGTACCCTGGATAAAATGTTTCTTTAATAGTATTAATACACAATAGTAATTTTAATAATTATTATACTAAATAATTATTAATTATTAAATAATTAATTAATTATTATTGTCCGCTGCCCATCTCAAGGAGGACTGTTCGACGTTGAAGTCGAGTTGAGGGCTGCAGGACTGGCTGGACGAACTATAGGCCTACGAATTTTAGTGTTTTTTTTACATTTTTAAATTTCCCGCCACAGCCCTACACTAAGTAATAGGCTATACAGTAAGGTACAGTATATCATACTATAAGTATATCTCGGTATATGGAAGCATGGTATTATTTTACTAATACGTGGCGGGTTATGTTATTTGTAAATACTATGGAAGCAATACTATATACGCTGTAAACTATTATAATATCATCAATATTTGGCTATTAATATATTCTGCAATTAATTACAGTATTATATGTTCATAAAAATAATAATCATAATTAGTAAATTATTTAATTATTTTATCTAAAATAGTACCTGTAGTACTCAGCTTCAAACATTATTTTAGAATATAATTATACATAATGAAAAATGCCAAGTAAGGATAATATAGAAAAAAATAAATTTCAATGTTATAACCACTTGCCTTAATCAGAAATACGCTAATATATACTGTATCCCTAGCTACGCTAACATATGTACAGTACATAATACTATACTGTATCCATAGTGTTTCATATCTATCTGTCTCACGCGACGCGTGTATGCGGATTCAATTCCACTTCATTACCCACCAGAAAATGGGACTAGTGGCATTTTAGCAATATGTTGGGGATACGAGATTACCAATATTAATCTCGTATCATAACCAACATTGGGGGGGGGGGGGGGGGGGGGGGGGGGGGCACAAGCCCCAAAGCCACAGAGAAATGTGAGAGGTCAAACCACCTCGAAGGGAACACAGCTAGTAGAGGCTAGCAGCGGGGGGGGGGGGGGGGGGGGCAGTCCCAGGGAGTGCCAAAGTGACAAGGAGTATATTAGCCAATAGTGGGGAGGGAAGCACGTGATAAGGAAACAGGAAAGCATCCATAGGGTAGAGGGCTAAAGTAGAGTAGGAGGTGAACCAATATTCAATGTATTAATCATATATTATCTTACATTATATATTATATTATCTTTTACTGTTTTCCCAAACGGCCTCGGCCAAAGCTAGTAGCACGATCCACAGCAGAACGGTGACGCGTACTTTAACAACCCGGTCGGGATCTCTGATCCCGTCACAACGCGCGATATTAATAATTACACCACAGATTAGAATTGCATTAAGTGCTGTATACCGGATATATATACAGTATAGGTATACAATATAATATGGTAAGTAGCTTACATACAGTAGTTACTTTCAGAACGCCATGATACACATTTTATTACAGGAACTGGTCTAGGGGTCAGGATACACTAAGAATAACAGGTGAAGAATACCAGGATTTCACTTTACGGTCTAATTTTTATTGGAATTTTATATATGAAGATTGTTTATTTTTTTTAAATTTATCTTTATTAAGTGTTTTATAGCGCTTATTACTGTCTTATAACCTGTACATATACTGATTATCGTTTATTGTTTTGGTTAAATTCAGCCCTTTCTGTAACTGTGGTTTTGTTGAAAGCCTGGTATTCTTCACATGGGAATCTTCATATAGGCCTTTCGGTGCCATGGTATAGTTTTTGTTTCGGCATGAATGCTTCAGAGGACTATAGCTAGGGTTTATCTAAATACCAGTTTAGTAGTTCCGCACGGGAAATAAGTCGTAAGGCTTTGTGCGAAATCCCAGCCCTAACAGCCGAAGAAAACTAATCTAACTAAAACTGATGGTAACCGCGACCTCTGGATTAGGATTACCACATCACAGCTGGCTTCTAACCATCCAACTAAAAATGTACAAGGAGGGAGGGAACTTTAAAAGTACATTATGACATCAGATTTTTGTCAGTTGCAGTTGCAGACAATACTACTGTACGTACTACTGCTGTACTGTACGTACTGTAGCAAACGTATGCTGCATACCACTCATACCAGTACCATGGTTGAATATACCATATAGGCCTACATACAATAGGCCTACTGGTACAATGTTTTGCATTACCGGTAGTGTTTGCAGCTGTAGATGGTATATTCTTTAAAATTAACATGATTGATTAAACAGATTAAGGAACCAGACTCAATGAGGACTGTCGATCTGAACTAAATACAGCTTGCCAACACATTGTTGCTATCAAGCATCTGAACTAAGGCACACCTAACCCCTAACCTATTACTGTATTAGTAAAAATAGAGTCTACCTACTGCAGTACTGACCTAAAAAAACCAGGTCCGGACCCGGTCCTAGGGAAAACGCGGTCGGCGGTCGCAATGTAGAATGCTAGTCTATGACAGACTAGTCTATGAGATGAGCAATACCGGTACCGGACCGAGTTTTATGGGTTTCTTTCGTTTATTGTTTTGGTTCACCCAACGCGCCTCTATAACCTGCTCCTTTCTCATGAGACCTAATGCCTCATGAGAACTAAATGCCCAAATTTACCCTGTTGCCATGTCCAAAAGCGAGAGGATTTGTTTCATTGGCTACTGTAGTATATTTTATCCTTTTCTCATTGGTTGATATACTTTTTCAATTGTTGTTTTAAAGACCTACCTGCTACCTACACCGACCACATACATTTACCGTACACGTGCACCTACAGGTAGGCTACACGAACCTACATGTAGCC
>JAUCBJ010005061.1:0-15890 GCA_032718475.1 Nemertoderma westbladi | reverse complement strand
ATAACCCACTGCTGTAGTGGTTGTGGCAAGGCCTATCGGTACAAATCCAGGTTTGCTGAGCATCTAGAAAGATATTCTCGCTTCCAGACTACTGAGAATCTGATGATGTTTGAGGCTTTGGCTCTTAAGGTCCCCTCGGTTTCGGTTCCAACAGCTTCAAGCTCTAATACAACAAACATTATTTATTGGAATGTAGAGGGGTTGCTATCCACATTAGATACAACAATTGGTGAAACGTTTTCACAAATGGATGTTCTGCTCCTTTCTGAAACAATTTTAAAGGACACGACAATTACAGGTTTCACCTGCTATAATGTTGATTGTGAATGGCGTCAACATGGGTGGCCCCCTCTCTGGTCTTACAGCCGCTGTAAATACTGATATGAATGTTCATTATAAGTGCTCTTACTCAAGTGAATCAGTGATAGCTGTTACTTTTCCAGATTTTCATATCATTATAGCCAGTCTAGATGTGGCTGATATTATTCTTCAAGAATGCAACTCTGCGATTAGCTGTGTACTCTCTAAAGAGTCAAAAACTATAATTCCCACAGGTGACTTTTACTGCCGTATCGATGGCAATGGGTTGCGTGGTGAACCTTTATGCGATAGTCTACTCTGTCTGGATTTGTTCTGCCTCTCTGACCTCAATGCAGCAACATATATCTCCTGGAATGGAAAAATCACCATTGACCCTGTGTTCTCGTGAGTAAAGAATTAATTGATTCAGTTGACATAAAGGATATTCCAACTATCAACACCAAGCACCAGCGCATTAGTATTGTATTGAATGATTCATTAATTAACAAAAGGCCGCAGAAACCTCAGTATATAAGAGGCATCAACACATATAAACTGGCTGCTGAAATAGGCACCTTGCAACCAGAAGTTTTCTCACAGCTCTTATCTGTTGAGAGGATGCACAGTTTTATAATGAGTTCTTTATCGAAGTCTGCAGTGGCCAAACGCAAGAGACAATCTAAGCCATGGTTTGACAAATCATGCTATATTCTGCAACAGGGGGACCCAAATGCCCAAGATCTTCTGGATTAAATTGGGACATCCAAATCCGATTTATATAAACGTGCATCCTATAAACGTTTGTATAAAGCAAAGATCAAAGAAAATAAGAAATACTTTGAAGAGGTTAAGGCTACACGCCTTCTGGAGCGCTGCAAAGGTGACAATGATTCGTTTTGGGACCTTACTAACTCCAAAACAGGAAGTCCTGTCGCTCAACAAGTCGCTATCAATGACTGGTCCTCCCATTTCAAAAATTTGCTATCACAGGACGATGCTGCCAAACTACCTGTTCTTTCAGACTCATTCTTTCCTAAGCTTGATGTTCCAATATATGAGGTGGAGATCACAAAATCTGTTGCAAGTCAGAAGTCAGGCAAAGCTGCAGGGCCTGATGTTCTGTTTTACGAATTCAACAAGGATACCTTTGGGTATCTTTTTCCTTTCATCTGGTTCCTTTTCTCAACATGTTTTGAGTTCGAAACGTGTCCGGCGAGTTGGTTGATCTCATTTAACCTACCTCTCTATAAAGGCAAGGGAGCTAAGTCCTTGCCAGATTCATATAGGGCATTGCATTACTTAGCTGTCTGTTGAAGGTGAACACTACGATTTATTCAACCACCTTACTTCATGGGCAGAATATAGGGGAGTTTTTCCAAACTGCCAATACTGGTTCCATAAAGGCAGGTCAACTGTTGTGGCGGTGCGATGTCTACTTTCTTCCATGTCATCTTCCTTGGCACCACCCGGTGGTCACATGTATTATATTTTTATTGACTTCATCAAAGCTTTCGATCCAGTGGACCGATGTGTTAAATTAGAGAATCTTGGAATAAGTAAGAAGTTTATAAAGGCCATATGGGCGCTCATTGCCCTAACTTTATTTTAACCTGTGTGGGGAGTAGTCTTGTGGCACTATTACCCAAATGTTTGGAATCATCCCGGAATTTATTTATTTAATTTGAAGAATTATCAAAAAAGAAAGACAGGCATCTGGCTGTTATCTTTGTTGACTTCTTCAAGGCCTTTGATTCAGTTTCTCGCTCACGTATGTTCAGCATACTTTCATTATATGGGATTCCTGATGAAATTATTGCAGCAATCAGATCATTATACGATGGTTCGACAACATTTGTGTCTACTGTTGACGGTGACACAGAAACATTTGAAGTGTTATGGGGCGTCCTCCAAGGAGACACACTTGCACCATTCTTGTTCATTATTGTGGTTGACTATGTTCTACGCATGTCCTTAGATCATCATAATGATGATGGGGTGATGATAACTCCACCTACTGGCTCCAGAAGTCGAGGAAATCCTGCCAAGTACCTAACTGATCTAGACTTTGCTGATGACTTAGGAGTACTCTCAGAATCATTAGAAGGAGCCCAACGGCTCCTCAGCTCATTAGAACATGCTGCTTCTAGTGTTGGTCTTTTTATTAACTCCAGAAAGACCAAAATTTTGACAGTTAACTTTGAAAGTCCTCAGCAAGTCTCTGATCGGATGAGCATAAGCTCAAAGGATGGTATGCTTGAGCATGTGGACGACTTATGTTACCTGGGATCATGGATCCGGAAGTCAGGTGAGGACCTTCGAATGCGTAAGGGAAAGGCATGGGCAGCCTTGAATAGGCTTTCCAGGATTTGGAAGTCACCGAGAATTAATCGGAAACTCAAAGTCCGATTATTTAGAGCAGCAGTAGTTCCAGTACTCCTCTATGGGAGTCCATGCTGGGCTCTAACTGCTGAGGATACCAAATCTCTGGATGGCACATTCACAAGAATGCTAGGCCGGATTCATTGTGTTAAGTACAATGCACACATCTCCAACCAGACACTATATAACATTGGAGGTGTCTCATTGGTTCCCCCAAGCTTGACACTAGAACAAAATCGCCTCCGCTTTGCAGGACATTGCTTTCGCCGTGAGGATCAGCCAGTGCATAATCTTGTACTTTTGCAGCCTCATGGAGTAAATAAGCATGGTGGACAGCCCATGACTTTCTTGAGACGCATCTTAAAGGACACTGGCCTTGAAGATGCGGATGATCTAGCAAATGTCATGGGTGATAGGGAGTTGTGGCGGTGCAATTTTGTTGACAAGCCGGCACAGCATTAAAAAAGCAGCTGCAATGCAGCATGCCGATCCTAGTAGTAGTAGTGGAATCATCCAAGGAGATAAATTGTCGCCTCTTTAATTTAGCTTGATGATTGCAGTTTTCACAGCGGGAGTCCTCCTTCTTTTTTCCGACGACCTAGCCATTTACGGAAATTCTCTAAAAGACATCCAAGCAGCACTAGACAAAAAATCTAAATACTTCAACAAAAATAAACTAACTGTAAACATGATGAAAACAAAGGCCTTTAAATTCAGAAGTGGAGGTAGGTTCACCCAGTCCGTTAATATAACAATAATAGTACAATAAATAATAATAATAATACAATAATATAATAGTGGTCAATTGGTTCAGTTTGTTAACCGTTTTTCCTATATTGGGGTGGTATTGTCAACAAAAAAAATCCTCTAGCGCACACTTCGACCATCTAAAGAGTCAAGGTGTCGCCTCCTGTCTGAGAGTTGCCTATAAAGTGAACATAAAATCTGTTTCGCTTGAGAGTGCCAATAAACTCTGGTCTGCTGTAATTCTACTGGCTACAGTTGTTAAATCTATTGCAATAGATTACATTATATGGCCCTGCCTCAAGTTCATAAAGTATGAGGTTTTCTCTACAAAATATGGTGCGGCATTTCAAAGTATAGCTCCACTAGTTGAATCCTTGCGGTGGTCGAATCACATGGCAACGCCCAGATAGACTTGCTATATTTGTCCCAACAAAGACAACGACGTGGTAGCTTTAATTCACCCTGATGTGGTCTCCAAATAAAAATAAAATAATATTGCCGGACTGACACAGCATTGTAAATGAAATGTACATATGAATTGTACAATGTAATGTAGAATGAAATGTACTGACTTCCCCCAGACAGACCCAGAAAGTGTATATCTGTAAATTTGTTCACTATTGCTGGATGAGTTGTCTGTTACCCAGTGGCAAAATCATGACTGTTGCCTCAGTTCTCCATCATTCATTCATTCGAGATTGTGTGTAGGAATTAGTCTACAGACTGGAGAGCCAGCACACCACACTACTTACTATCCCAAGAATAGGTAATATGCAATATGCCAGACAACGGGTAATATTTGATCAAACTAACATTTAGAAACTGAAGCAAGTATTAACCAAACAAATGAATGATGTGGGTTGTCATATCAGATGCCTTACAGTGCGATTTATATTTACTTCCTATTTAGTATCCGTTCAATAAACCCAATCTCATGTAACAACTACTACTACTACTAGGATTGGCCTTTAGGACTACTACTAGTATCGGCATGCTGCATTGCAGTTGCATTTTTAAGAATGCTGTGCCGGCTTGTCGACAAAATTGCGCCACCAAAACTCCCTATCACCCATGACATTTGCTAGATCATCCGCATCTTCAAGGCCAGTGTCCATTAAGATCCGTCTCAAGAATGTCAAGAAAATCATGCCTATTCACTCAATCAGGCTGCCATGACATAAGATTATGCACTGGCTAGTCCTCACGGCAAAAGTAATGTCCTGCAAAGCGGAGGCTGCTTTGTTCTAGCGTGAAACTTGGAGGAACCAATGAGACACCTCCAATGTTATATAGTATCTTGTTGGATATGTGTGTATTGTACATGATGACACCCCCTAATATATTAACCAGGCCCTGAACTCCGAGTCCAAGCTAAGAAGGTGCACTAAACTGTACAGTGCAGTGTGCGAGGATCGTAGGATCTCAGAACTTTCGACGGGGTGTGGTATAACAACACAGTGTAACAACAATAATTACTTAATGTAACTTTAACTTAATTATAATAATTATTATATTCTAGATTTGTCTACAATGCTTTGCATCATGGACTGATGATGATACGCTAATTAATGATGTTAGATTTACTTGCTGTGATGATGAAGGTACAGTTGCATAGCAAATGGCAGATGATTAAATTTCAATATTTCCAATATTTCAATATGTACCTAAAGTATTATATTGATTAGTAAATATGCATGCCTAAGCATAGATTACTTTATTTAAGATTATTGGAATGACTTTTGATAAAATGTCTATAGAACCATATATAGTGTCTAATGCCATTGCAGTATTCAATGAATCCGTTACCTTTCCATTACATATGATGGAAGTCTGTATGTACACTTTTTATTAACCAATTTTTTTTTTATAGTGTACATTACAGCTTTGTATGTGTTTTATCATTTGTCCAGATATTTTTTTAATACTATAAAGTGATTATTAACTTATGGTTTCTTGCAGCTTGTGGTGATACTCACATAACGGGCGAAAGTGGAACAATCGTTTATCCACGTCACCCTCATCTGTATAACAGAGGTCTGGACTGCGAATACCACATCAGTGTCGCAGAGCAGCATACAGTTCAACTATATGTTAAAGAGTTTGTGGCCGGGAATCCAGATGACTTGCTTGTTGTTAGTAGTATACAATACAAACTGTACATAGTTATTAGTAGTAGTAGTTGTAACATCCAGTGACACTCCAACCTTTAACTGATTATCTGTGTGAGGTAATGGTTGTAAAGATGAGGCACCACCATTAGTACAATGCGACTGCTGAATTCAATTCTGTCCTGGATGTGCACCACCATTGGTGCACATCCGTTTTGCTTTGGCTCAACATATTGTGCAGCTAGATAATTTATTAATTGCACAAAAATGGGATGCATTATATTCCTGCACTCTCAGCATTTTCGGTTCGAGTTATATAAAGTCACTTACTTATATGTGTATTGCAGGGGGTCAAATTTGTTTGTTTATTGAACCAAAAAAAAAAGCAAACAGTCGGCCGAAGCCGGAGGCGACCCGAAGGCTCCTCTTTCGATAGCTGCTACTCGAGGGTAGGGGTGGGCGCTACTCCTATCCCAAGATTTGCTCCCAGTTATTTAACTGGTACTCATTTTATCGACCCCAGTGGATGAAAGGCTAAGTGGACCCTGGCGGGGCTGAACCTACAACCAATAGATTGCAGGCCCGGCGCTCAACCAACTGAGCTACCCAGGCTTGTTGAACCATTATTGGTAAAAATGTTAGATAAGTTTACCACTGATGGCTATTTAAGCTGATCGATTGAAAATTCTGTCACAAATTGGCCCATGACAACACGTCGACTTGAGGTAACCAAAGATTTGGTGGCATCGGATATTAGTAGGTGTAAAACTGATATACTTGAGCAGCATCGAATCACTTGAACCCACCTTCATTTGGGCTCAACTCGGTAGGATTACCTGCTACCTGCAGACCAATTAGCACACAGCTCTATCTGCCTTTTGCAAACTTTATTAAAGTTGGTGCCACTAACTGCAGACCGGTACTACCAACTATTATTGTTAATACAAGTTACGATTAAAAGTATTACAAATATTTTATTTTCTTCATGTTTTTACAAAAAACACACACCACCACTCAATTCGGGGTACCTTGACATCCCTTATTCAATTATTTGTACTTTGTAGCCTAACAATTTTATCGCTCACCAAACCTATTGCAAATTGTAGGAAAATATAAATTGTAATATTCATATTAATTTGAGTAGCCCAATCTCTGTACAAAACTTTAGAGTTCATATGTTCATTCGCACTGTAATGTGTTCTTTATAAATTAACATTTTTTAAATCTTTCAATATTCAATAAATATATTGTTAAAGTGTTGCAGGAACAGGTAGGATCTGTATGTTTCATCAATGATAAATAATTTATATTAATTAAGTTAACAAATTTTACCGGTAGATATACTGAAACTACAAATTATAAAAGTCCGAAAAAATAAGTATATATATATAAAAAAGTATAAAAAAAATTTCCGAGTTCGCTCGACCTAGTAGTAGTAGTACAAATTATAAAAAACATTTATATTTATGTAATAACATTTGTCTAAGATAATACTGTTTATAGAATTCAAATTGATTCAGATTCGTTTTTGTGATATCAATAGATCAGTGATGGTAAGACCAACGCTGCCCCTGAGCTCAGTTCATGGCATGGGGGGAGTCAAATTAAACGAAATGCGAGACGAAATGGAGACTATGAAGTTCTTTATTCAACATCTAGTGACGTCACCATTCAATTCAATGCACGAGGTTTCGAGGGAACTCCCCTTTTCGAAATCCGTTATTCAGGTACATAATTACTGATGTATTATTAAAACTTTGTAGGTTGACAATAAAATATTTATTTTCCATTCACAAATAATACCAAATTACATTATATTGCTATTATTATTAACATATAATCATTAACATATGTTATCATTATATTATATTAACTTCATGTGGGAGTTCTATACCAGAACGCAGCACTGTCAAGTTATGCGACTTAGATAATCATTATTCGCTTTTTGTAATTATTTTATATTATCCATTGGGATAAGGTAATTGGTCAAATTGTCAAAATATGGTAGTTTTTGATTTTGCATTTAGGTTTAGCAAATGGGGTTCATAACTCAAATTCATACCCACAATGTTCAAACAGGCAATATCACATTTTCTGAAATAGAAACTGCTGCAGGTTCTATATGTGAACAAATTACCTTTGTGTTGATTGTGTACCTCCTGCAGTATTTAACATCCACAAATTATCACTCCTATTAGATTACATGTAATACAGCAATCATTGTATGACAAGAAAGAGGACTATCAAGATATTTCTTGTCCCTATGAATGTAACCTAAGACTGTATGAGTCATATCAGCCTGATTTCAATTGAAGCTAGCTATTATTGATATTAATTAAAGATTATTTACAGAATAATAATGAACCATATAAGAGATTGTTCAAAAATGACTACCACCTGGAAATCAGATCTCTCCAGGCACCTGAAGACAAACTTATTTCGAGCCACAATGGAAAAGAGTGTACGAAATCATTGAGCACCGAATCGATGGCTGCTACACAAGACTACTAATGGCAACCCTAAACATCAGCTGGAGACAACACATGATAAACGCAGATCTCTATGGTACTATACCACCTGTATCAACCACCCTCCGTGAATTCAGATTAAGATTCAGTGGCAACCCCCCTCCCCCTGATGTTTCACCGTAAATTGTATGTCCGGATATAGAGCGTTAAGTTTTTACCAACAAGTCATTTACCTCCCTGGGATCTATCATGGTCCATGTGTCATCTACATAGCGGTACCACAGCAGGGGCAGAAACCCTTGCTGTTTGGCTTTTGTTTCGAGACTATACATAAAAATACAGCTCAAAACTGGCGATAACGGGTTCCCCATGGGTAAGTAAGCCTTTAATTTGTTGATAAATCTGATCTTCAAATTGAAAACTACTGTAGTTTGTTGTAATACTAGGTCCAATAAGGTACCGAAAGTATCTAACATTAACCCAGTACGTTCTTGAAACTCTGTATCTTGTGATAAGATAGTCATTACTACATCACGGGCCTCATACTTGGGAATGTTCCCAAACATATTGACAATGTCAAAACTGCATTGTATAAATCGACTATCTACTGTCAGTAATTTAATTTTATCAGTGAAATCCGCCGAATTCCTTATACATGATTCCCCCTGGGGTAAATAAAATCCCAATATCTTAGCTACGAAAGTTGCTATCCCCCCACAAGGGGCATTATTGAATGCAACAATGTTCCTAAGGGGAACCCCCTCTTTATGTACTTTAGGGTTCCCGTAAGTATACGGTAAATGACAATGATGGGCCCCTAACTGAGTACGTAGTGACGATTTAATTGCACCTGAATTAACTAAATCCCGCAGTGTTGCATTCACTCGTCTCTCATACATTCCTACCGGGTTCCCTTTTATTAGTCTGTATTGGTCTTCATTCTCTAGAATGCCACACATTTTTTGGTTATATGAATCCCGGTTCCTGTCTTATTGCCCTTATCCGCTGGACATATAATAATGGAATTATCATTCGCCAAACTCCTTATAGCCTCCCACTCATCCTTAGACAAATTCATTGTTCTAGGCGTATCACGATACCCTTCCAATAGTGATAAAGCCTCATGTCTGAACGAGGCCCCTTTGGTACCGCCCAACAATTTGGCCCCTCCTTCAATAGACACTATGAACTCTGGTTCCGGCACTCTGATAGGTCTGGGTTCAAAATTTAAACCTAAAGCTAACACCGATAATTCACATTGTGTTAACTGTCTATCACTCAGATTCAACACGGTATCATGTACTACTGTTTTAACACTCGGGCTGTTTCTATTATGGGGTTTCCCCCGTATCAAATTCAACTTACTATCTAATCTAAGTACTTCCCTATTATACAGCACACTGAGATTAGTGGACATGAAACTATCTACATTACGAAAAATAATTTTATCTAAATAATGTCCATTCAAAACCAACTTAACATCCTCTATGCGGCCTACACATTCACGTATCTCTTCGTTACATTTGCAAATAGCAAGTTTAGTGTATTGTAACTCCGCCTCCTTACTAATACTAGTTTTTAGGTTTCTCGGAGCCTTCACTCTCAGACTCTGAGGGGTTAACCTTTCATTGTAAGCGGATTCAATTCCGCCGCATTACCCTCATAAAATGGGAAGTGGCATTTTCAGCAATATGTTGGAGATACGGGATTAGCAGTACCTAATCTCGTATCACAACCAATATCGGGGACAGTACAAACCCCAAAGCCACACACAAAGAGAGGTTAGAGGTCAAACCGCCTCGAGAGGGGAGACAGCTAGCAGGGGCTGGCAACAGGGGGGGAAACACTCCCAGAGAGTGAAAGGCGTGAAGTAGGTTATTAGCCAATAAGGGTGAAGGAGAGCATCCACTAGGTAAGAGGCCACAGTAAAGTAGCAGCGAAGTAACATTGGTGTGTCGTATAATATCTACTTGCTACCGGTTTATCAATCAGTTTACTCAGTTGTCAGTTTCAGTGCAGATGGGCGATATTGTTTCACCGTCACTGTTGCCATTAACAACATTGGCTATTTAGTCACTATTTCTGTATCACTTATTATACATCCAATTAACTAAATATATTATATCAACTGTGCTATCAATATCATATTAGACCATCGTACAACAACACGTTGTCAGGTCAGGTCCCCAGATCATGCTACCACTATGGCAGTAATGTGGTAATACCTGTAGCTGTCAGCCCAGTAGGGCAGGCCCGATAAGCATAGCCTAGTCATTATTTAGTTGATCAAGAGTGGGTTGGTTTAGCCCCGCCAACTAAATAAGTCATTGAGGGCTATAGCGCCTAGGGCACCATTGAAGGGAAAGGCTTGATACGCATCTGCATTAGAGATGATACACGCCCCGCCCTGTCTATACTGGATGCTCCTCTACCAGTGTTAGGTAACCTAACCCAGGAGGCACACTTGGTTCAGGGTGTAACAAAAGGACCCCTACAGTCGGCAGCAGGGCTGTAGGCCATGGATAGGCGGAAGGTAATCAACCAACGGCTAGACATGCTGACAAGGTTGGCGGAAGGTAATCAACCAATGGCGACCTACTGCGAAGACGCTTGTAGGAGTTGCGACCACAAGCGGTTTACTCCCACAACTGAAAGATATGAGTATGAAAACCCTCCAGGAGAAATACCGGCTCGGTCGTCGCCCGGGTCAACAAGGACCGCGTCCCTCAGTGGTACACCAGGCTGGGGTCGATAAATTGGCTACTGGAACAGAAGACAGAGAAGAAAGAAGAACCAACCTGTTGAAATGTAAAAAGACACTAAAGATTACTACAATGAACGCACGCACGCTGAAAGCACATACCAAACAGGGTGACATGGTCGCTCTGGCAATGGAATATAACATCGACATCATCTGCATCCAAGAACATCGGATTTGTCATGAAGACACTGCCATGAAGTACAATGACATTGGAAATGGATGGATGTTAGTAACAAGCTCAGCAGTAAGAAACTCGGCCAATGCATCAATTGGTGGAGTAGGAATTCTGCTAAGCCCATTTGCACTTAAGACCCTAAACAACAGCGAATCTATAAATTCCAGGGTTATGATTGCAACATTTAATGGGAATCCCAAGGCAACAGTTATATGTTGCTACAGTCCAACCAATGCCTCAGAGCTAGAACAAGCAGTCAAGTTTTATGAAGAACTGATTGGACTTATAAAGGACATTCCGAGACACAATGTTAAAGTCATTGCTGGTGACCTGAATGCGCAAATTGGCCCAGAAAACATCAAGGGTTACACCTATAACACCAGTTCTAACAGAAATGGGTACTTACTTTTAGACCTAATGGAAGAATGTGAATTGATACCAACAAACAACACATTCGAAAAGAGTAAGGGGAAGCTATGGACCTTTCAATACCCTAATGGAACCAAAGCACAACTGGATTACATCCTTATAAACAAAAAGTGGAGAAACAGCATGATCAACAGCGAGGCATACAGCTCGTTCAACCTAATTGGTTCGGACCACAGAATTGTGACTGCAAAGATATGACTCAGTTTGAGAGCCAGCAATCCCAGTACAAGCAAGCAAATCAACTATGACGGGAGAAACTCAGAACTGACAATGCTGTAAAGGATGCTTATACAGTAGAAGTTCAAAACCGCTTTGAAGCACTTCAGGTCAATGGATGAAGACCAATCCACCGATTCAATATACCAGAATATAATAACAGCCCACAAGGAATCAGCTAAGAGGCATATCCCCCAGAAACCCAAACGAAAACAGTATGTGCCATGGCAAAACTCTGAGGTTACTTGTAAGAGAGAAGATCTTAAGATAGCCTACAAAGTTAAAACCGAACAACCAACAACTGAAAACATTAACAAGGTTGAGAAAGCTAAGGACGATCTTAAATTGGCCTACAACATCAGCCAGGAAAAGTACATACAGGATAAAACTGAAGCAATTACAACTGCTCACATACAGCAACAATCAAGACTTACATGGCAAACTGTAAATGAGGTATCTGGTCGGAAAAGTTGTGCAAAGGGGCGCCTCAAAGCCGATAGTCCTGAATAACGTGTTGGGAAGTGGAAAAATTACTTCAGCAACTTGCTTGGGCAGCCACCAAACAGCGAGGTCAGCCCTGGCAAGTATGGAAAACCGGAGTGCTAAACAGACCATTATTGAATGTTTACAACCGGATGTTAAAAGGGGAAAAGCCACCACCAATTTGGACTAAAGGTCAACTAAAGCCTCTCCCCAAGAAAGGAGACCTCAGCATACCAACAAACTATCATAGGATCTGTCTGCTTGTGGTAGCTGCCAAAATATACAATAAAATGATTCTATATAGGATTTGGCCTCACATAGAGAAACTACTGCGTAAGAGAAAAAACGGATTTCGACCAAGTAGATCAACAATAGCTCAGATACTTGCACTACGGAGACTGATTGAAGGAATTAAGTCAAAGAATCTCCCCGCAGTCATGACTTTTGTGGACTTCAAGAAGGCATTTGACTCCATCCATAGAGGTAAAATGCTTGAAATCCTAAGAGCTTATGGAATACCAGAAGTAATTGTTGCTGGCATTGGATTGTTATATTGTGACACATAAGCGCAGGTACTCTCACCAGATGGTGAAACTGTGTTTTTCTCAATCCTGGCTGGCGTACTGCAAGGTGACACATTAGCACCATTACTATTTGTAATTGTGCTGGATTACGCAATGATGACGGCCACAAAGGGTGAAGATCTGGGATTCACACTTCAGGAACGCAGAAGTAGTAGATATCTGGCAACTACAGTTACAGACACCGACTTTGCGGATGACATTGCCCTGCTCTCTAATACGCTAGCAGATGCACAGCTTCTACTAAATAAAGAGAATGAAATGGGGAGGGCTGCTAAGGAGGTTGGATTGCATATAAATGCTACATAGACCGAATTCATGACCTTTAATGTTGATGGAAACTTGACAACCATTGATAATAATCAACTAAGGAACGTCGATGACTTCCAGTACCTTGGATCATGGATAGAGAGTAGCAAAAAGGACATAGAAGTTAGGAAAGCAAAGGCTTGGGTAGCTCTATCAAAAATGGATACCATCTGGAAATCAGATCTCTCCAGGCACCTGAAGACTAAGTTCTTTCGAGTCACAGTGGAAAGTGTATTTTTATACGGGGGTGAGACCTGGACACTGATTAAATCACTTGAACAACGAATTGATGGTTGCTACACAAGACTACTAAGGGCAGCCCTAAACATCAGCTGGAGACAACACATAACAAATGCCGAACTTTATGGTACAATACCACCTGTATCAACCACCCTCCATGAACGCAGATTAAGATTCAGTGGGCACTGCTGGCGAAGTAAAGATGAGGTCATACCAGATCTACTTCTCTGGCAACCAACTCATGGAAAGCGTAGTCGTGGACGACCAGCCGTAACATATATAGATCAACTTGAAAGGGATACTACTGAACTTGGGAGAAACGAAATTGCGACAACTATGGAGAATCAGGAAGCCTGAAAGGATCTAATTTCCACTGTCCGAATTTGCTCGACCTAGTAGTAGTAGTAGTAGTACAACAACATTAACTCAATCCAGTTTTCTCTAATGGCCTCGGCCAAACAACCAGTGCAGCCTGCGGTGATGCGTACGAAACAATCAACGCGGTCGGGATCCTTTGATCCCGTCACAGTGAAACAATCTCCCAACCAGCTGAACTGTGACTGCTAGAAAGTTAAGGTTATCCAAAAGATGAGCAATCAGGAGCCTCGAGAACCAGAGGGAGAGAGGACGCTGCCGCGGACCCCGGACGACACCAACCAAACGATCCGTAAGGCCCTGACGCGACAGTATCGACCTGCGACACCGGATTCGCCGATGAGGGACGATCCGGTACCCCAAGCGGAGGGCTGCCGTCAACCACGAGAGAGGGATGAGTTGACGCATGACGGCGGGCAGAGTACCGAAGTCGCCGGCCAGCCACAGGCCGAGGGCGACGGACGGCCCACCAGAACAGCGACGGTGGGGCCGCCGGTACGACCCCGAACCTGGAGAGGAGGAGGAGATGTCGGCGAAGAGGACGTTGGGACCAGTGATCGGCTATGGCGGGCCTACAACCCCATGAAGAAACAGTTAATGGAGGCCAGAGAGGGGGGAAAGGTAGACAAGGCCAAGTTACACCAACGGCTAGGTGAGTCGAATAAACATTTTCAGTATCTGGTCCGTTTTGAGCAGGGAGAACTGGCGAGTGAGAGAGCGAGGGGGGTCGCCACCGAACTATTCGAACTGTAGCGATCCAGGGTTATGGAGCCTGAAGTAGTGTACGTAAGGCCATATTTAGTGGATGCCAGGGGAATTAAGTTAGTGGGTTGGGCGGATCTGCACGAGGGCGAACCCGAGGTTAACCCCGAGGATTCGGTCTCGTCGGTTAGCGAGAACCCCAGAAAGCGGGGGAAAGTTAGTAGGATAGAGAGGCAACGGGAGTCTGTCGCGACCGATAAGTCTGCTACATCCTCCGCGAAAGCAAGGAGGGTGTTAGAGATAGATCTGGCGTGTCAACTAGACATGGTGGCGCTTGTGACGGGATCAAGGGATCCCGACCGGTTAATTAGACTACGCGTCACCGTAGTAGTGAAATAAAAGAGTTTCTTGTTATCTCTTTGATGCTTTGAATGTTAATACTGATGAATAACTGATTGAATAATAGCACAATGAAGGGCAGTGGATACTGACAGTTGTATAGGGTACCGATATGTGGATATATTGGTGATGGTGAAGATTGTCACCAGTCTGCACTAAAAACCAATAACTGAATAACTGATTTGCAGACCGGTAGCAGGATAATATATATATGTATAATTACCACGCTGCTGTGGCCTCTTAACCTAGTGGATGCTTCCCTCGCCCCTATTGGCTGATAATCTACATCATGCCTCTCCCCTCTCTGCGAGGTTTCCCCCTGCTGTTGGCCCCTTCTTGTTGTTTCCCCTCCCGAGGTGATTTGACCTCTAACCTCCCTTTGTGTGGCTTTGGGGTTTGCGTTATCCCCAATTATTGGTTGTGATACGAGATTGGTAATAACCAATCTCGTACCTCCAACATATTACTGAAAATGTGCCACTTCTCATTTATGAGGGTAATGCAGCGGAACTGAATCCACTTACACTCCCCCCATGCTATCTTCACGGTGAGATGATAGCATCACCTCTAAGTGTGCTTCAATTCCGCTGGAACCCGATCTACTATCGGGTGTGGGGTGGAGTTGTTTTCGTGGAGTCGGCTTTCCAGGCCGCTCCCTCAGGGTATGATGTCACTACCCCTCCTTGGTGCAACCGCAACCTATGTTGCACCAAGACATCTGACGTCTCTGTTTGAGACAATTGTGGACTCCTCACACAATTTTAAAAACTCCTCTCACTCAAAGTTCACTCTAACTCCACTTCAGCTCCACTCTAACTCCACTCTACTCTATCTTACTCGCTCCCCATACCCAAATCGCACTCCTCTCACTTTCCCTCATCCTGTCAAAACCTCCTCTCCATTCTTCCCCCCGATTCCCATTTTCGCTTTCATCCCTTGCACACTTATTGGGCCCCACACATGTGCGCACATGTTAGTGGGAGCCGTCTAAGTCCCGTCCTGTCGCCCTAGTCAATTAACCCCAGGCTCGTCCACATGACGCGCCTTAACCCCCCCCCCCCCCCCCCCCCGCTCGGAGGTGATATGACTCATCACTCCCGGTCTCGCCCGTTTCATTCTTTATCTGCTTTTCTCGTTTGGCGACTTCTTCCAGTCGCTTCTCCTCAAGTCTATCCGCTTCCAACTTCTCTCACCTCTGATATGGTGTATACAAGTCAG
>JAUCBJ010005058.1:0-73190 GCA_032718475.1 Nemertoderma westbladi | reverse complement strand
GGGGGTGGGGGATCTGACCTACCCGCAGTATTGGTACTTGTTGCGGAAATATCTGGAGGGACAGTGGTAGAGGTAGTGGAAGGCGTCTCATTGCCACTTCGTAAACCATCTTTATTAAGGCCGCAATTGTGGCAAAAGGGGCCACAGCCAGCCAATACTTCTGCCCCACAATATGTACAAAATACCATATTAAAGTCCAGTTATTTCAGTCTTCTAACTGCGTAAATCTAACAGAATCACTACTCACTAGTCTCCTATTACCCCTAATCCCACCTCTATTCTTATATGTACTGTATCATCTGCAATTTGTTGGCACCTCCGTATTAGGCTCTCAATTTCAAATATGAAATTTTCAGATGACATACCTACTGTCTACTGCAGTACTCTGTAACTATACTGTTAACCGTACTGTCCGTACCGTGTACCCTACATATCAGAAATTCGATTTTGCTGATCGAATACTGGAATACAACAATTGCTCAACAGCGCCCTCTTGTGATCTATTTACTAATTGCAGATATTGTCAACAACGCATTTGATTGGACAAAATACTGCAAAAACATAGCTTACTTTAAACTATGTTTAAACGACACTGTAAAAACATCGCTTACTTTAAGCTATGTTTAAACGACACTGTAAAAACATCGCTTACTTTAAACTATGTTTAAACGACACTGTAAAAACATCGCTTACTTTAAACTATATTATTGCATAAACACATACTTCATTTTAAGCAATGTCGGAACAGAACTGCAATTAAATACCTTATTTAAAGCGATTTATTACAGTCAACTACATAAACATAGCTTACTTTTAAGCGATGTTTTAACATAACTTGTAAAAAATATCTTAATTTTAAGCGATTTAATAAAGTCAACTACATAAACATAGCTTACTTTTAAGCGATGTTTTAACAGAACTTGTAAAAAATATCTTAATTTTAAGCGATTTATTAAAGTCAACTACATAAACATAGCTTACTTTTAAGCGATGTTTTAACAGAACTACTTGTAAAAAATATCTTAATTTTAAGCGATTTAATAAAGTCAACTACATAAACATAGCTTACTTTTAAGCGATGTTTTAACAGAACTTGTACAAAATATCTTAATTTTAAGCGATTTATTAAAGTCAACTACATAAACATAGCTTACTTTTAAGCGATGTTTTAAGAGAACTTGTAAAAAATACCTTACTTTTAAGCGATTTATTAAAGTCAACTTCATAAAACATAGCTTACTTTTAAGCGATGTATAAATTCAAATGCAATAAAATACCATACTTTTAAGCGATGCTTATAAATATAAGCTAATGAAAAATGTAAGGTACACATTTGTAATTCTAAGGTATTTTGGCTCAAATCAGACGCCATACCGGAGATGATGTCCTGAGATTGAGACCACGACGATTGGATTTATTCCTTAGCGGTAATCAAGCCCTGACTGAGAGCGAACGAATCGCGTACCAGAAGGAGCTGGAAATTGACTTTCCGCTCCTCCAATTACAGGAATTGGCAGTTGCACGTACTGAGAAACAGTTGCAGGAATGGGCCCATAACTTATATACGATGCCCAAATTTGCTTTTATATCTTTAAACATTAATAGTTTGAATCCAGAGGTTATAATTTCATCATGGGAGCTCGTTCATAGTTTACGAAGAGATTACAGCAAATGTTTTCCATCGTCCGTGAAGTTGAATGGTGATATAATGCCGGTAACATCAGCTGGCGGTCAAACCAAACAAGAAAACTTAATTTCTTGCCTCTCATTCTCTAAAAACTACGACGGTAATATAATTCAGTTCGACATATATAACACAGTAACAGCGACCTCAAGAACTTCAGGGATGGAGTTCGAAATGTTGGTGAGTTTTTGCAGAAGGTGGGACTTTTAGGTCGAATTAATAATGTCAAATATGTTATGGTCGTCTCCAGCCAGGAAATAATAACAACCATAAATATAACTGATTTAAGTAATTTGCTTTATATAGTGTTTGGATTTCAGAATCCGTTGATCGCAGGTGGTGAACTAGATTTGTATGGTGCTGGAAATTTAGACGAAGCTCCTACCTTCTCTTGCGTTGCGTTTTACGGCGACCGGGTGTCAGTTAGTGATGTCATATTTCCCATATCTTACGATATGGAAGCGGCGAATATAGAGTCTCATTTAGGGGGTCTGGCACCTCCACCTCCGAACTGTGTGGACGATATTATATTCGCTTTCAGTTTCGAATGGATCTTCACCTGCAGCTCCTACGGCAAGAAAATCTCGTTAATAATACCCAAGATGTTTCCAGGCTCCACATTGGTAAATGTCTTCTGTGATGAAGTATTTCGATTGGACCCCAAAGCACAAGAAAGCGATATAACCGCGAGCCAACTACATAACTTATATCACAATATATATAAGCCCCGTTCAACTGTATTTGTTAGATTGTGTTTGATATAATATTAAAGATCAAAGAGAAAGAATAATAATTATGCAGATCGGCCATATTTCTTGTATCTATTTCTTATCTTCTGTCATTATTCTTTTGTACCGGCCCAGTGCTGTCTGTACCATAGTACTGTTGTACTGGTACTGTAGTTGTAGAATACAGTAGTACCGGTTCTCCTATCGGATGCGGGGATGTCATAGCCTCCATCAAAACTATTTCGGCATTCAAGCGCGTCTGGAAGAGTTTTTTTCGATCCCTGAATTACTAGTCAACATATTAATAATAAAATAACTGACTTACCTTTTTTAGATTTTTTTAGCTATGGTCCTCCTCGTGCAGGTCTAAGGGGTCATGTCATAACCGCAAATTATTCCATCGGCCATCTCGACTGGAAATGTGTAAAAATACCTTTTCACAAAGGGTAATTCCGATATGGAACTGGGTTCCATCCAGAGTGGTCAATGCCGATAATAAATTTATATTTACAAGAATGGTCAAGGAATTAAATCTTATTTCATTTTGCTGCTTCAATAGGTTCAAGTAATTATTGATTATTATTTGCATATTTGGTGCCCTGATTTTATGATTTATTATTTTTTATAAATGTTTTTGCGATTTAAGAGATGTTATGCCTTATTTTTAATTTATTTTTTGCTTTTATGCGATGGATATTATTTCACTTAACGTCCGTCTATTGTAGTCCCTGTCACAATACGTACTGTAAAAGCTTTTGCGGACATAACAAGTCATTTTTCCCCGCAATGCGCAGTGTAGATGCTTTAGCGGACATAACAAGTCGTTTTTGCCGCAATGCGCATAATACTCTAAAAGATTGGAGCTTAGATGACGAAATCTGTCAGCTGATTTCCTGTAGACGTGGAACCTCCTTGTTCTGCTCAGCCAATCAGAGCGATTTTCACTTTATGTTGAACAGGGGCCTATGGAAAACCGCGCAATGCATTACGGTCTTTGTTTACCTTTCTGAGCCTCAGAACCGGCTTGGAAATCTTCTGTACTTCTGTTGTGGAAGTTTCAGACTTTGGCCTAAACATCTGATGGCTTTGATTATAAGAACGTAAAACTATTAACTGAAACAACGCATCACACCGCAATTCTACATTTTTGCACATAAAACACTGCATAAGTAACACATACTGACTGTTCACCGCATTATTTTGCTTCTGTTATTAATTGGTGTTATGTTAATTT
Organism: Nemertoderma westbladi; assembly: GCA_032718475.1. Classification (NCBI taxonomy): domain Eukaryota; kingdom Metazoa; phylum Xenacoelomorpha; order Nemertodermatida; family Nemertodermatidae; genus Nemertoderma; species Nemertoderma westbladi. Next base: position 69,544 of record JAUCBJ010005058.1, on the reverse strand, counting down.
ATATTGCTGATATATTTGGAGAATACCGATGAATAATCATAAAACCCCCAATCTTCTTGATTACTGAAGGTAAGAGGAACAGGTTTACCAGTAGCAACTGCGACTTACATTATAGTGGTTTTTTGTGTGAATTAAATGCTATTTCATAATCCCTACATGTGTCAGTTGCGATCCTCCTTATATATGATCAAATTCAGTGACGGTCGGCAGATCAGTGTGAAGCCGTGTGAAGTAGTGTGAAGGTTAATAAAGCATCTCCTAAAGAATGCGCTTTTTACAAAACTCAGTAGCCATCTAGTTGTGATTAGTATAAGTCATAACTCTGTTTTTTATACTTAAAGCGCCACGTCCTAAAGGAACTATTAATATTTCCCTGAAAGTAAATATATTGTCAGAGATTATATATTAACGATCAATTGAATAATACAGTAGGTCTACACCGCAATCACTATCAAAGCATCCGAATCCAGTCTCCCTTAACAGTGGGTGAATGGTCGCGCACAGACTGGCTTCGGCTGATGTAACTTCAGTACACTAGGTAATTGATATAGGCTAAAGTCGATTTATAAACAAAAGGACAACTAAAATTGGCAGGTTAAACTGCTAAAGGTCTAAAAGCGCGAACACGTACAGAAGTATGTTTGTCCGATTTTTTTATAATTTTTTTATCGAGTGTTATTGTTTACATAATTATGACGTATATTTGCCAACGCGCCCTTATTGCCATTGATCTGTTTACTCTGTTATTATGTGTATTTAGTTTTGTTTTACAACCGTCCTTATTGTTTGTAACCTGGTTGTTTTCTCCTCGATCATATTTTTACTGCTATCGAGTGTTAATAATCATAATGATGTCCTGAGATTTCTGGTCGAAGGCCTTAAATAAGTCAACAAAGATAATACTAACTAACATCAATTACAACACTGAGTAATACAATTTAACAATACCTGTATACATTGTTATTGTTTTGTATTGCTTTCTATATTGCTTGCCGGGCGTCATAATATTAGTAACCAAACAAATATTTACGAAATATTCTGTGATGTAACAATATAATAATTTAATAATAATAATAGCCTTAACCAACAAATGCACTGAAATAAATATTTTATGAAAACTCTGCATTTATAAACCCTCGAATTGAAATAGATATCCAGCACAGGAGGTGGGGTGGCCACTCTGACTACAGGGAAAGTCCGGAAATTAATTATAGACCTAAAAGGTCACCCGAATAATAATTTTTAGTTTAAAGTGCAATATTATGCAGTAATAGTGTCTCAATGGTGGGATGTGATGGGTTTTCTCCTGTGTTTCAATTTCACAATCACTTTACTTTTTGCTGTGGGCCTATGTGTAGTAGTCGTTACTGGTGCAGAAGTAAGGGTAGGGCCGTGTCAGTGAAAATATGTCACAAAAGCGGGTAAAAAAGGTAAATCTTAAAATAAAAGGTAATTCGAATTAAATAAAGTGTTCAATATTTAGTTTTATATATTCAAAGCGCTGCCCCCATAATGACCAAGTTGGCACGACCTTAATAAACAACTTATAGTTGAATAACTTATCGAAATATTATGTCTGTAAAGTTTGAAAAAACAATCAGGGAAAACCAGAATCCGAATTGAGTGGCCACCCTGAGAAATACCAAAATTTCAGAAATAAATACAATATATTATAATTATAGATAACTCAACATATACTCTCTACATATACTCAACTCTACATATAACTCAACCTAACAATTACTCTGAAAGTTAAAACTAACTGTAGTTAGTCGAAATTCAAAATTCCTTGTAAAGTCTAGTTGAGGAATTTGATAAAAAAATATATCATTCGTTTCTAAATCGAAAATAAATACACCATAACAACCCAGGTGTCATATAAAGTAATAAATACAACATAATAACCCAGGGGACATATAAAGTTAATACACCATATCAACCCAGGAGTCATATAAAATGATGTGCAGCAATTATCCCACGTCCCATATCTGATGGGGGGGGGGGGGTGGCTTTCGGATATCAGCTGATTCCTCCCAAAAATAAAACTTTAAACTGTTCTATTGAATTTAGTTTATTGTTTTGGTTAGAATAACCAATAACTGACATCAATCCCCCCCCTCCTTGTCTCCCCGTAATACAGCGATATTATTTCTGATAACACGGACCACCCAACCCATGACGTAAATGCCGCGTTTCTTTCATAACACTATTTCTTCATATATATTATCATATTCAATTCATATATTTTTATTTATTGGATTTTTTTAATCTTCAGCCAAGCAAGGACAAAATCATAATTTATGAAAAATTCAGTAGAAAATATAATTGTTTTTATTCACAATAAACATTAACAAATTTGTATTTATTTAATCCAATCAAAAACCTAACCAGAAGGTAAGTTATACCAGAAACGCGACATAAATACCAATAATTACTAAAGAAAAAAAATATATTAAAGTAAAAGTAAAATCCCTCTGTGTAACATAGGCCGATTACACAGGGTGGTAAAAAAAAGCTGTACCCATGTAAAGTGCTATAAAAAAAATCAAAACACATCGAAATTTTATAGTCGGACATTTGAATATTTTTGAACACTAAATTGTTTGTTTGTCCGTTTGTCCGCTTTAAGTTATCTTAAGAACGGCTGGACCGATTTCCAAAATTTTTTGTATGAATCACCATGAGGTCACAAGTGATAAAAAAGAAGGAGACTACAGGCGTTATTTGTTCCATGCTTTAGATTTCCGATCTGTTCAGTTGTCCTTTTTCACAATGTCTCCGACACCTCCTTACTAGAAAGCATTTGACTGTGGAAATTTACTTCAAAACTCGTTCAATCAAAACTCAATTATTGATGGTGTTGAAAATGTGCGAGGCAGTACCTCGGATCGGGCTGGTTTTCAGTTGAAAACCTGCTATTCGTATGGGTTTTGTCTAAACCCTGAGTCATATGGACATATGATGACTCAGTTGCCATATGGCAACTGAAAATAAACAATGATATTTTTGGCAATAGGTCCAGCCGTTCTTAAGATACATTGAAACGGACAAACAGACAGACGGACATTTGGTGAAATGCTCTATAGACTGATATTTAGTGTTCAAAACTATTAAAATGTCCGACTACAAAATTTCGATGTGTTTTGATAAAAATTAAAGTTTTTATAGCACTTTACATGGGTACAGCTTTTTTGACCACCCTGTACATTTGAAGGGATATTGAAATTGTTTTAAATTTTAAAGCAACAATTCGATAAAGAGGGCCATTGTCCTCAGAAACGATTTAATGCAAACTACTACATTACGGGAAGTTTGTTATTATTAAAAGCGTTGTGATATAAAATATTCGAATACCTACGGAACGGAACCAACTAACAATGACAGAATCGTATAGCACCATATAGTTTAACCACACCCACCCAACACCCCATCGCATAACCTTAGAGCAATATAACCACCAGCATTGGCTTATCGGTAGCATTTCAGTCTACACCCCAGACGAATTAAGGGGGGGGGGGGGGGGGGGGGGGGGTTCACCCCCAGTCTTTTTTTTCATCATATTTGTTTTAATGTGTTTTCCGATGTAAAATTTTATGGTAATTCTGAATCTGAAATCAGTTTTTTGATAAGGTATTTTGTTCTCAAGTTATGGCAACTTTTGTAATTTTCACAAAAAATTTTGAAATTTTTTAATTTTGGTGCAGCACCACATTTGACACCAAAAAAGACTATGAAACATCCATAAATGTGAAAATATTTTGCCATTTTCAGAATCACGCTGAAAATTATCCTATAGGTATCAACACCACAAAAGTAGATTATATTTGAAAAATTTGAAAAAATTTTCACTTTTGGTGCATGTTTATGGTCAGTTGTAATAAGGATGAAATTTAAATGTCATTTTTCTCGCATTGGCTTTTTTTGGGACACTTTCTCTATCTACCTTTTAACCACTCAACGGATTTTCGTTCCGTTTGCAGAATTATGTAGAGGAATATTCGCCCCAAAAATTGAATAGACTGATGAATTATTTCACTATAAGGTAGCATTTGTAGTTTAACTTTAACGTAAAAACTTTCGAAAATCCGACGTATTTTGATTGAGTTACAGTAATGTAATATGCCTATTCATATTTGTACACATAAAACCCTTAGGTACTCTCGTGGCGTAGTGGTCAGATGGTTAAGGCGTTGGTTACATTACATAGGTTACGAGTTCGAATCCCAGTCGGGAAATTTGTATTTTGGGGCCATTTATTTTCGTGTGGTGCTAATTGGTAGGCCAATGAGAAGCGTACAGCGTAGCGAATGATGAGCCAGGCCAATCATAGGGCATAAATTATCTTATTGCTCAAATGTGAGGCAGTGGAAAATTCTGTTAGGATTCCATGTCCCAGATTAGTGTAAGGGCCGGACTGCGTTGAACGATGAGCTGGGCCAATCATAGGGCACGAAGCACTTCATTGCTCAATGGTGAAGCTGTGGAAAATTCTGTTTAGTTTCCATGTGCAATTTCTAGTATAAAAGGCCGGTTTGCCTTCGGTTATCATCTTCACGTTATCACGTCATACACACCTTACCCCTTCTTAGATCGTTTATTCTTGTAAAATTAGTTAATTCGGTTTCTTGTTGAAACTTTATTTGATAAATCCTTTTGTAAAACTGTAAATATACTGCAAATTCCTGACATGTTTTCTTTTGGTCCAACTTTGGGACAGCCAAACATCAGGGAGATGGCAGCCTAGACCGTTAGGCCGTAAGCAACGCAGGGAAGAGATGTCCACAACACGCTAGCGCCCACATTGGATTGACCGCGCACCCCCTTTGCCCTTCGAAATACTCCACTTGCTATGCAGCGCCCGCTTTGTGAGAAGGTAAGACTTTGTTCGACGCCCTTGCCCGCCGTAAGACCTATAGATCAGGGTAAGCGTGACACCGTACTGGACGCCGCAAATTTAGGATCAAATAATTATATCCAGACACACCCCCCCCCCCCCCCCTTTGTCAAGTCCTACGAATCCCTGGGTTAACCTGTACTTCCTACAGGTGCGAACTATTGCCATTCGTCAGTACGCGAGTACATATTAGGTACGGACAGCATATGTTCCATAATTTAGTGATTCATAGCACTGACTGTTTGGTACCGGCTCGCTTTGTAGAACGTACATTAGTACCCCCCCCCCCCCTGTCTGGAGTTAGCTATTTGATCAGGCAAGGAGTATTTCTGCTACCGGCACACTGCTTGGCCTAGGGAGGTTTATTAATATCCTACCGCGCCTTGCCACGTACTGATAGGTATTGCTGCTAACTACCGCAGCAACAAAGTTCTAGAATTAAATTAGTATACCAGATCAGCTAACGTACGGTAGCGATTAACCCCTATTCTTATCTTACAACCAGAATCTGGTATTAGTGCCGATCACGGGTGTAGTTACTAACACTGTGGTTGCCCATTGGGTTGTGGATAGGAAGGAGAGAGCTTTGACGTCATTCGTGAGTATAAAGTTCTACAAACGCGACTAGTTTATTTTAGTAGCTAGCGCACGGTATCATTTAGTCAGAAAATCACTAAAACCTAGTAAAAGGAATTACACGAAATTGTTTTATTTGTAACACACCCACACACACACGCCCTAAAACATATTGCCCTTAAAGTTCTACTAGCTATAGCGTACTATACATTACGTTAGGTGGAAATTATCTGTATTTGTAAAATTAGGATCTGATTTAGTTGCGGCAATAAGGAGTATTTCACTTTCGTTATTAAACTGTTGTTTGTCTGGACAACGGTATTGTTACATTTAGGCCTGACCTTTTAGACTGATTTCGTACAGGGGGATCAGTTATTGTTACATTTAGGCACGACCCCTTTTCGACTGATTTAGGACTGTCAGTGTTGTTACGCTAGGTCTGTTAACCCACTAGCTCGTATATAAACCATATAAATCACACCGCGGCAAGTTACTGTATTTAGGACTGTCAGTGATAGTTAGGATTCGCTGCGCGGGGATTGTTTTCCCGTGAGTTTGGTCTGTTACTGTAACTGTACATCTGCCTCACCGGTTAGAGGACAGGTATCCTTCTGTCTAGTACGTAGGCATTAGACCCGCTCACGTACATAGAATAGATACAAGGCTCTGTTCCTCGCCAGTAGTCGTTTGTGTACTGTATCTGTTTGTTTAGATATCCTGGACTGGGATTTGTTGTCAGATACTGTACAAGCCCGTATACATTACTAGAGTCTCATAGTAAGATACATCGTTACTAGGATCTGGTAAGCGGTATACTACTGGACCCTTACAGTAGGAAGTATTTATTAAATATCTTAACTGAAAGTGCGTGCGCATTTAAAGTTAGATATAGATAAATATTGTTAGCTATTGAAAGTAGGAGATATTTAAAAATTAAGGTTAGTAAATTTAGTAATTTAGAACGTCCCCTGCTTCAGTAGGCTTTTAGGGTAGCTAGTACTTTCGTATTTAATCTTTGACTAGCTAACAGTTAGTTTGTAGCACTTTGTTTTACGCCGTGTGTGTGCGGTGTTACTTTTCGGTACTTGAAAAGGTACATAGGGTTTAAAGACCAATTTGTATCGGTACCTAGGAAGATTTTTCGTAAGCGTAGAAGTAAAACTCTCACCTTCGACCTTTTCAGGACTCAAGGACTCATTTCTGGACCGCTTCGAGGATTAGACCGCTTTTCGCAAAGTTTGGGAGACAATAAATTCGTCCGCGCCGCCGAAAAACGGAAAGACCCACGTCCGGTTTGTATTTGGGAATTTGTACGACTGGAAGATCAAAGGAACGTAAGTTTTACGACTCGCGTCGTTCAAACTTAAGAAAGCACAGTAGTACTCAAAATTTGTGGGTTTCACTGTCTATTAGTAGTGTTGTTGGTACTTATTTTCCCGTTAGACGTTGCTGTTTGGCCTATTGTTTATACTTGTTGATCTACATTTTGTTAACGTATACCGTTATCTCATTTATTCGTACAAATTTAGCCGGTAGGCTAGATTACTACTTATTTTATTATATACCTTGTTAGTTTTATTCGTACCGGTTAGGGTATATATATGATATATATATATATCAAGGTAAGTTTGACATTTGTACATTTCGACATTTCGACATTCTGACTTGTTGATTTATTTGTACCGGTTAGGTAAGTTTGACACTTCAACATTCAGACACTTTGACATTTTATTACCCGTACTTGACGTATATAATAAGACATGAGTGACACACCCCATTCGACGAGATACCCACCTACCGACTATGACTCGTGCGACCCGGACAGATCGACAGTAGACGAACCGAGAAGGAGAACCCGAGATTCCACCGATGTCACACCGCTTGCGTCGCCGGTACCCCGAACGGAAATACCGGAAACCGCAACGCGTGGCGACGGCAGAATCGAAGATTTCCTTACCGTCCCGCAGACTAGATCGCGGGAACCGGACATGGTAAGTTCGACTGGAAGCCAGGAGAACGTTATTAGAAGTATAGGAGGACACATGGCCCAGATTACTCGGAACCTCGGAGAAGGTTTTCGCGTTTTACGTGAGTTAACCGCCCCGATGTCGAGATACGAATTCTACACCTTACAGGTAAGGATAGAAAGTAGGGTACATGCCTCCGTAGATAAACTTAAAGGTTTGCACGAACTTGCAGAGTTGCGTGGCGACAACTTTACTCAGGTAAAGATAGTAGATAAATTGGTAAGTGCGAGAGAAAGCCTTATCCAGTTTAAGTCGGTGATAAGATTGGCTCAACAGGAGCAGTTCGACCAACTGCTAGGTGAGTCAGTTTCGGACGCGTTGTTACAACCCGAAGAGGAAGAAGAACTCTACTGCCTGGACGGAAGGTTGGAAACGCTGACGAGCTAGCATGAGTTGCGGCGGTAAACGCAGCTGAGTTAGCACGGAAGAAAGCAGCATCCGACGCTCGTGCCAAGTTGGAGGCGCGGCAAATAAACGCTCGATTAGCTATACAGGAAGCGGAATTAGCGGCACAACAACAGGACGCAGATCGACGCGAAAGGGAGATGCAACTACAGTTCGAATTGAATCGTAGATCGCGCGAGACAGCGAACGCGCAAGCGGACCTCGAACTCGACGCGAGAGATAGATCTATGAGATCGCGAACTGGACACGACTTGTCTGCCCTGGATCGTATGGAAGCTCGATATCGCGGAATACAGAAGCGGATCGAGGAAGGAAGCGTGGGAGCGATAGATCGAGGAGAGGAGTTCGTCGAGGATTACTGTAAACGTTTTCCCCAAGTTATTCCTATGCTCAAACCCACGACTCCGATAAAACCGGTCTTCGTTACGAAACCTAAGGAAATAACGCCTGTGCGTTCGACGCAAGGCAACAGGTTTGTTGTGACGGAATTACCGCAACCTAGGGCGACTTCATCGCCAATTTTAGCAGGTAACGTAACTAGTCCACCTACAGTAAGTCGTAGTCTACTTGTAGGAAGAGAGGAACCTGCGTTTATGACCATTAAACAGGTGAGTAAACCATTACAAGTTAAACCTGTGACGTGCTGTGCAAATCCAGTTATTTACAGACTGACTACGAAACCCGACTATTTCACTCGACCGTTGACACAATGTTCGACGCAACCTACGACTTCGTGGAAGGCTTGCGAGCCTACCGAACTACGGAGGAGGATGGATGTGGGTAGTACCCACGGGATCGGACAACGTATAGCGAGACCTACGACTTCGTGGAAGGCTTGCGAGCCTACCGAACAACGGAGAGCCATAGATTCCGGACCACAACGGACGAAATCGAGAGTAATACGCCGGACGCGAACCCGCCAACCACCTTATCCGGACGACAGCGATTCATCTAGTGACTCGGAGTCGACGGAACGGGAAATATTCCGTACTGGAGCGGCGGAAGATTGCAAACGAGAGGAGAGATCGACGAACCCCTATATCGACAATCCTCCACGAGAAACACCCCAACAGAAACCCACGTTGAAACCAGCGGAAACGATCAGCGCTAAACAGTTCACCGAGATGACGGACAGAATAGCTCAACTCGAAGAACGACTCGAAGCGCAACCGTCGGATCGATCACGGACCAGCGTGGAGTTGGAACAACCTAGACAACATCGACCACCGAGGAGAGAACAGGAGACTAGACGGACTCCGACACATCGAGAAGAAGATCCCGTTAATAATTCCTACCGACGAACAACGCGCGGAAGGGAACGACTGGACGACGCCGCCGAACAGGGACGCGGACAGTTGGATTTAGTTAGCGAGATTGCGAAATTCGCGGCTAGACACGGATTACCGGCACAGCAACCGCCGAAGTTCTCTGGCAACGCGAAACACTGGCGCACACTGGTAGACTACGTAGAGTCCCAGATCGCTAAGTGTGCTTTCACCTCGACGGAGAAGTTTAACTACTTGCTCCAAGTCCTGTCTGGTGAGCCGAAACGATTAGCGGAAACCTTTATTGGAGTTCCCGATGCCTTTGAATTGGCGTACGACCGTTTGTATTCAATTTACGGCGGTAACGTCGCCATGGCTAAATCCATCATTGAAGACCTCTGCAGAGGAGGCAACATTTCGAGACCGATCGACCTTTTACGACTCGCGGACGAAATAAAGAACGCTATAGGGACTTTACGGTCCATTGGACAACTCGAGTACGCTAACGCACCGACGGTTCTCATTCGAATAATCGGTCGACTTCACCATCGACTACGACGAGAATGGCGACGCATCGAGTACCAGCGCGAAGAGGCCGGAGGGTTATTAAAACTCACCGATGTCTATCAACTTATTTCACGGGAGGCCGTGATCGAGACTCGATCGAACTATACCGATCACCATATCGCGGCGGAAGGGATAACTGTTTCTGCGCCGAATCGGACTAAACCGTTTCCGACGAACGCGAAAGCCGTTACTTACGCCACCCCTACTGAGACTTCTAAAGTTCTGACGCCTATCGGCACCACGCAGCCACGACAACAGTTGCCGGCGGACTTTGTGGGATGCTCATACTGCGAGCGGAACGGCAGAAACCATAGCGGACATAAACTACGTGGATGTCGCGCTTTTAAAGAGTTAGGGATCGAGGAGAGGAGACTCCAAATCCGATCTCTAGATTCCTGTTGGAGATGTATGAAGCCAGGACACATCCGGAAGGATTGCCCGAGCGACGATACATGTTCTTTGTGTGGACGTAACCATGACGCGTTGCTTCACACAACCAGTCATACTCCGACCAGACGCTTTCGACGAGAGCATCCAGATAAAGCGGCTAGATGCGACGCGCTTTATAAGGAGCGTGCGCCGCGCGAGATCCGTACCTTTTATACCGACTGTATGGATCAGTCAGGATCATCGGACGAGGACGAGGAGGAAGACGACACTTTCTACGTGCATGCAGGTGAGGAACAACCTTCGATAACGCTCCTCACACAGAACCAATTGAAAGGGTTTAGCGTGATTCCTATAAAGATTACCGGAACCCGAGGGAGCAAGCGTATATACGCCATCTTAGACTCTGCGTCATCGCATAGCTATGTCGACGAACAAGTAGCCGACGTAGTTATGGACATGAGTCAAGGTAAGACTGCTCAGTATACTGTAAGCAGCATGCATGGTAAGAGAGCGATCCCTGTGACAAGAGTAAAACTAACCTTAGACACTCTTCTTTCCAAAGCGGAACACAGCAAGGAGGAGCGCTCATTACTTCCGGTAAGAAATTTGACCTTTGCAGCTACGAAGGACTTTAGTAACTTGCTCGGCCCTGTGCCAAAGCAATCACCGGAAGATCGTAAGTATTTCCGACACCTTGGAATACCGGAATGTCCTGTTAATTATCGTTCCATTGCGATGTTAATTGGGACAGACCAGTTTAACTTACATCAGGTATGGGAGACACGCCCATCTGTTATTACAGCGGGCAACCCCTACGCATGTAGAACTCCCATAGGTTGGTATACTAGAGCACCAATACGTTCACTAGAGGTAAGTGACCAGGAGGACGACGTTTTGAGTACGTGTAGTTTATTGACTAATACGATAGATAATTCTCCTTCACACTCCTGTGGTCCAATTGTACGGACGGCACTACGACAGACTTGCGTCACTAACGCAGACGCCACCGATACTGACGTAACCGATCTGGACACGACCATACGGACCTCTGACTTACAACTACTTGCAGTAGACCAGGTTGTATTGACTACTGAAGACCTGAGGGTTGTTGCTGTGGATGACTCGATGAACGAGGATTTTGGAAGGCTTGCGAGCCTACCGAAAAATCCGAAGGTCATTGACCCCACCCACCAGGCTTCGACACCGGTCGTTGATCTTGGAAGGCTTGCGAGCCTACCGATAGATCAAGAAGTTGTCAAACCGCCGCACGACAATTCGACGCCGACTAGTGACACCGGAAGGCTTGCGAGCCTACCAGACACATTGACACTAGCCACCGCAGCGGACAAAGACGTGGACGAGGACCATGGCGCAGTGCAAGCAGCGCTTGACCGACTGCTGACTGAACGGACCATACAATGGTTGGAACAGGACTCAGCAGAACCCGGTAGTTACGAGACCGCTATGTCAGAACAGGAAAAACGGTCATTAAATATTATGAGAGATACCATTCGCCAGACCGCGAATGGCCACTATGAGGTTGGTATGTTGTGGCGCAATGGACAACCTAAGCTCGTTAACAATTACCCGCTTGCTTTGAGGCGACTCAAATCAATAAGGCAGCGATTGTTGCGAGACGAGATGGCCCATATGCAATACAATGCACAACTTCAGACGTATCTCCAAAAGGGATACGCCATTAGGATGTTAAATCCCGAGGTAACCACAGACCAGACATATTACCTGCCACATCATTTTGTTCGAAACCCGGACAAACCTGGCAAGGTGCGTGTAGTCAACGACTGCGCTGCGCTTTACCAAGGGATGTCTATGAATAGCGAACTGATGGACGGGCCGAATATGAATAATTACCTCATGGGAGTCCTAATGCGTTTTAGACAACGCAAAGTGGCTTTCACCTGTGACGTAGAGGCCATGTTTCACAAGGTTAAGGCTTTGGAGCGGGACAGGGACAGTTTGAGGTTTCTTTGGTATCCGGACGGAAACTTACAACTTCCGCCAGAAACTTACCAAATGCAGGTAAGAGTATTCGGAGCCAGGGACAGCCCCAACTGCACCATGTACGCCTTGAAGCAGACAGCATTAGACAGACGAGACCAATTTGACCCAGAAGTAGTTCGGACCGTGGAACGAGATTTCTACGTGGATGACGGCCTCAAGAGTTGTGACACCTTGGAGCGCGCTACAACCGTAGCACACCAACTCCAGGATTGTCTCGCTGAGGGCGGATTTCACCTGACGAAGTTCGCTTCCAACGAACCCGAACTGGTGAACTCATTTGACCCGACGGATCGTAGCGGAGGTGACTTGGACTTAGATCTAGAACCTCTGCCGACGACCAAAGTATTAGGAATTAGTTGGGACCCTAACACCGACAATTTTAGGGTACGTGTAAGGTCCAACGATTGGACTAGACCTCTCACTAAGAGGACTTGCTTATCGACCATGAGTCGATTGTATGACCCATTGTGTTTCATTAGTCCAGTGATCCTACATGCTAGGATCATACTCCGCAGCATTTGGCAAGCCGGACTGGAATGGGACGATCCCATCCCAGAAAAGTTAGCTGAGCGATGGAGGGACTGGGAAGCCCAACTGACGTTCCTACAAGACTATACCATACCGAGGGTATACTTTCCTTTGCAAACCACCTTTCCTGCCGATTTAGAGCTTCACAGCTTTAGTGACGCTAGCAAGGATGGATTGGGGGTTACTTTATACCTTAGACGACAAGTGACATCGGACAGCTACGATGTATCTCTCGTTACTTCAAGGGCTAGAACAATGCCATTGAAGTATATGACTGTACCTCGTGGGGAGCTGCAAGCCGGGACGATATCCACCAATATTGTCAGTCTAGTTCAATGCGAGCTGGAGGCTAACTTGAAGGTCACATATTGGACGGATGCGACGTTGGTACTTTGGTACATAAACAACGAAACATTCGAGTTCAAGACTTTCGTAGCCAACAGACGGGCTGAAATACTAGACCGGTCGCTCAAACAAGATTGGCGTCACTGTCCAGGGAAGCTGAACCCAGCTGACATCGCGTCACGGGGGATGCAACCACTCGACTTTTGTAAACCGGACAATAAATCCTTTTGGTTTAGAGGACCCGATTTCCTACAGCGACCATCAGACGAATGGCCACCGTTATTCGACGCGACAACCAACACCATACCAGAGGGTGCCGAGATAAAACTCGACAAGGTTGTCAAGTCTAAAGCGAAAGCCAACGCCAAGGTCAAGAGGAAAAAAGGACGGACGAAATCTGATGACCTGGACGCCAGACCTGACATTACGCCAGACGTCTCACCAGATACTCGACCAGACGCTTGTTCGAATCCTTCGCCGGATGTTCCGCGGGAGATTTCACCAGACGTTTCGCCGGATTGTTCACCAGATTACTCGCCAGACTATTCACCAGAAGAGACACCAGATTGTTCTCCGGATTGTTCGCCAGATTGTTTGATGGAACTCTCGACAGAATGTCTACCGGACGTCTCACCAGACTGTTCACCAGACATCTCGACCGACTGTCCACCAGACTTTGAACCAGACTTTCTGACGGAAGTTACGCTAGACAGACTTTGGGACCGACGACCGGACATTTCGCCGGATGTTCCGCGCTATGTCTCACCAGACGTCTCACCAGACTGTTCACCAGACGCTTCACCAGACTGTCTACTAGACACTCCATTAGAAGACCCATTGGAGCGGACTTTTAGAGATGTACCGAATTTGACTTCTTTGGACGACAGAGATGTGGCCACAGGGATTACACTCTGCTCGAAGAAGGTACTTGACTTACCTACAGGTAAAGTGGTGACTAAGGTTAGGAAGCTTACAGGCTCACAGGAACACACTGACACTGTAGAGTTGAAACCATTACTGCCAGTCGACACATTAGGTGCGGACGGCAAAGGTAAGACCGTAGAGATTGACGTACTTGGGGACTCAGACAAACCTACCGGAAGGCCCGTGGGCCTACCAAGTCCAGACAAGTATCCACACTACGACTACACCTTACCCGATGACGTCACTAACACTTACGTTGACAGGATAGTGAACCTAACTAGATCATGGACTGATGCGTGCCGCAAGTTAGCATGGCTCAAACGATTGAGACAATATGCCAGAGGCAAACGCGACTTTCCTAGAAGACTTACCTTAAAGGAAATTGAACACTGTGAAGTTGATATCATTCGACATTATCAATTGCGATATTTCGCACGAGAGTTCACAGCGATCAAACAAGGTAAACAGATTAAGTCTTCACCGATTTTGAGTTGGAGTCCGATTATTTACCGGGGCTTACTTTGTCACAAGTCCAGACTCCAAAACATCGACTTTGCACTTGACTTCAGGTATCCTATCATCATACCGCAACACCATGAGTTACAGCGCGCTATGATACTGGACGCACATGTACAACTCAAACACGTAGGTAGACACTACTGTCTATCACACTTACGCTCGAGGTTTGTACTGATTAGACCTAGTAAGGCACTGAGTTCAGTAACACGGAACTGTATTATTTGTAAGAAGGTGCACGCGAGGATAGGACACCAAGAAATGAGTGAACTACCATTAGCTAGATTACAGGCGTTTAGACCCCCTTTCACTGAGACAGGGATAGACTGTTTTGGACCCATAATCGCGAAACGCGGAAGGGTACAGGTAAAACGTTGGGGATTGATCTTCACCTGCATGGCCAGCAGAGCTGTCCATATAGAGCGAGTGACAGACTTGTCCACCAATGCCTTTATCCTAGCCTTACGGCGATTTATCGCTAGACGTGGATTGGTCAAATCCATATACTGCGACCAAGGGACAAACTTTGTGGGTGCACGGAACGAGATAACCAGAGCTTTGAGAAAATTGGACCAAAACCAGATTTCCGAGGAACTACGTCCTCACCGTATTGTTTGGTTTTTCAATACTCCAGACAGTCCGTGGAGAGGCGGCGTTTGGGAAAGGCTGATTGGCTCAATAAAGACAGCTATGGCTAAAGTCGTACCGACGCAACACATCTTGACAGACGACCAACTGACGACGTTACTAATAGAAATCGAAGCAATCTTAAATACCAGACCGATCGCTTTGATCCCAGACAATAACGACGTACAGTTTGCCTTGACACCAGCGCACCTGCTTATGCAGGCGCCGACGACATTGTTGCCCATTTCGGTACCCGTTGATAGTGACGGATACGGCAACAAGGCTTGGAAAATCACTCAATTGCTTGCAAATAAATTCTGGGAAATATGGCAGAAATATTATTTGCCCTCTATTTCAACCAGAACTTCCTGGTATCTAAATACCCGATGTTTAAGACGTGGTGACCATGTTTTATTGGCTGAAGCTAATCTGAAAAGACGGTTTTGGCTGACTGGAGTCATTTTGACCACGCACCCTACATCTGGTGTAGTGAGAACAGTTACTGTACGGACTATCGACGGTCGTACCGTAGACAGACCTGTACAACGTCTCGTACTCCTTGAGGAGACTAGAAACGAGACGGGAGACTACAAATCTCCACCCAATATTAGTAAATAGATGTGGGACCTTGGTTGGCCGCCACATAGACCTACTGTATTTTAGTTATTTGTATTTGTATTACTGTACGTGCATTTGTAATCCTCTTCACTGTAGATAGAGACAGCGGTGGAATTCCATTGTCTTTATACGTGAACATGGAGGGTAGTACCCTTATGTATCACATAGGAGCGGGATTGTGTGTACAGTAGGAATGGAATTCCACTTGGAACCCACAAGTGAGACAATTTTCAAAAATTATTAGACAAATCCATTTATTTGGATTTAAATTTAAGAAAAACGATTCTCCAGTGAAAGCAAATTCTAGAATACAGCTAGATAAAATTAAAATTGGGGAGGACAAGAGCGGATGGAAGGCTTGCGAGCCTACCGATAAAATTTTTTTTTTTTTTGGAAAAAGAAAATCGGTCTTGTTCTACGTAGTCGTGTCTACTATTATTTTGACCAATTAATTCTCGACTGCATTATTTTCTTGGGAAACGTAGTTTGGGAAATTAAAAGGTGAGTATTTTAGACTCGCGGCTAGTTTACCCGGAATTCGTTTTTTATCGGCACATTTTTTGGATTAGGAGCCAGTGCGAAATCACGCGAACCCGAAGTCATTAGGCAAAATGGGTTGGGGTTTAGAGCAAAGTTGAGCCAAAGGCCGACAAACTCTAAGTCACCTCACATCTAACCTCTATTTTGTGCTTCATCTAGTAGAAACGTAACGATATGTAACCGCATATATTCGTATACAATGGCGGAGAAGATGTATAAAGAGTTACGTCAAGGGTTTACGCAAGAACAGGAGCACCAGGCGCCATTCAATCGTTATGGAGCTAAAAACTTTAGTGTGTTTGGAGTGGAGAGTATGGCTAGGAGTACGGCCAAGCTCGCTAAATCCAAGGCGGACCCGAATGTTACGCGACAGCGGTTGGACGCATACAACAAAAGAACGGAGGAATTACGCGCAAAATACAATGCGTTATATCCCTACGATGCGTTATGCGACGCTAGCGACATTTGCGAGGATCCAGACACCGAAATACGCCGATTGTATCATACGCTGCAATATTTGACGGTAAACGAACCTTTACCTGCAGCTAGAGACGAATTTGAAGGAATGCATCTTTATAGACGCGCTCGAGGAGCGGATCCAGAGACCAAGGACGCGTTTTCCGTATACAAACTGTTTTATAAATGTGGAGCGTGTATGCGCGAGCAAGACAACGCGATTCCTATGCGGTTGAACTCGGAGAACCCCGAGCCGATATTAGCGCGATGTTCACACCACCAAAGTCTACGTTACCAAGAAGGCGGATACCCTTTGACAAATCCGTATCATTCATTTAAGATGAGTGGACCGAACGCGGGTGAAATCGTTATTTACGAACCAAAATTAGTCGAACCAGACGTCTACAGCATGGTAGTGGACGAGTCTAATAAGTCGACACAAGAGAAACGGGAAGCTTTGAGCCTCTACAGGGCGTACAAGGCGTACGAGAAAGGCAAGATCGAGGAGTTCGGCGGAAGGCTCGCGAGCCTTCCGCGATTTTATCACAAACGCGTAACCTCGTGCATTCTGGACGAGACCGACGTTTTGCGTGAGACTGGCTTCAAGGCCACGCCGTTAGCGGAGAAGACGCGTCACCCACAGGATGATCAGCAATTTCGTATACTCAAAGCCCAGAAGGCCGGACAAGAGATTAAGAAGATAGTGAATGTCGCCGAGAGGACGACATCAATCGACATCCGGATGACTCGGGGCACGGTTTCCCTTGCTAGAGAACCACGCGGAGGGACAGGATACGCTTTGACTGAACCCATTAGGATTCAAACGACGTCAGAGAGCGAGGTGTCAACGGACGGAACAGTCCTACCTTTTCGACTTCCTCCTAGCGTTGTAGAAACTCGATCCGATGTTAAGTCGACAGTTGGAATCGGACGAGGATTTAGAGGATTGAGCGCACGACGGATGTGCGAAACTCCCGTCGTCCCCTTTCCTAGCGTTTTGGAACCACCGACGACTCGACGCCGAAGTCCGAGCCCAGTTCGACCTCGACCACCCCCCAATCGTACTAGAGGACGTGGACGAGCCCGCTCAGCGAAGGAATAGGAAGCGAGTGGAAGGAAGGCTTGCGAGCCTACCGATTTGGATATTATATTTGGATATTATATTTGGATATTTTATTTGGATATTTTATTTGGATATTTTATTTGGATATTTATATTGGACATTATGTTTGAATGTTGGGTTTGGAGGAGCGAGATATGGAAAGGAAGGCTTGCGAGCCTACCGTTAGCAATTGGTGCTCAGGAGAAGATATCCAGACCAGCAGGACGAACTTTTAAGATCGTCAGGAGGACATTATTGAAAGTTATTAGCGCATTATGTTTATATTATATTTGGACAGATTTAATTTGGTGAAGGTTTATTATGTATATTTACAATATATAAAGATTTATCGAAAGAGTTTGATTTATTTGTTTGATTTGTTTGATTTATTTGTTTGATTTATTTGTTTGATTTGTTTGATTTATTTGTTCTGATTTGTTTGATTTATTTGTTTGATTTGTTTGATTTATTTGATTGATTTGTTTGATTTATTTGATTGATTTGTTTGATTTGTTTTGATTTATTTGTTCTGATTTGTTTAATTTGCTTACCTTGATAACCGAAAGCCTTTTTTTGTATTTTAGGCACTAAAGTTAATTCGTAAATTTGTATTTGTATGTACGATCGATTGTATTTACGCCGTATCTGCAATATTAAGTATGCAATAATTAGATAGTGATTATATTTTATATTTTAGGCCCTACCAGTAAATTTAGAAATAGTTTGTAGATATTTTATATTTCGATTGGTGAAAACAGCCTTACTTACTGTTTTCATGGAGCGGTGATGAATTATTTCACTATAAGGTAGCATTTGTAGTTTAACTTTAACGTAAAAACTTTCGAAAATCCGACGTATTTTGATTGAGTTACAGTAATGTAATATGCCTATTCATATTTGTACACATAAAACCCTTAGGTACTCTCGTGGCGTAGTGGTCAGATGGTTAAGGCGTTGGTTACATTACATAGGTTACGAGTTCGAATCCCAGTCGGGAAATTTGTATTTTGGGGCCATTTATTTTCGTGTGGTGCTAATTGGTAGGCCAATGAGAAGCGTACAGCGTAGCGAATGATGAGCCAGGCCAATCATAGGGCATAAATTATCTTATTGCTCAAATGTGAGGCAGTGGAAAATTCTGTTAGGATTCCATGTCCCAGATTAGTGTAAGGGCCGGACTGCGTTGAACGATGAGCTGGGCCAATCATAGGGCACGAAGCACTTCATTGCTCAATGGTGAAGCTGTGGAAAATTCTGTTTAGTTTCCATGTGCAATTTCTAGTATAAAAGGCCGGTTTGCCTTCGGTTATCATCTTCACTGTTATCACGTCATACACACCTTACCCCTTCTTAGATCGTTTATTCTTGTAAAATTAGTTAATTCGGTTTCTTGTTGAAACTTTATTTGATAAATCCTTTTGTAAAACTGTAAATATACTGCAAATTCCTGACATGTTTTCTTTTGGTCCAACTTTGGGACAGCCAAACATCAGGGAGATGGCAGCCTAGACCGTTAGGCCGTAAGCAACGCAGGGAAGAGATGTCCACAACACGCTAGCGCCCACATTTGGATTGACCGCGCACCCCCTTTGCCTTTCGAAATACTCCACTTGCTATGCAGCGCCCGCTTTGTGAGAAGGTAAGACTTTGTTCGACGCCCTTGCCCGCCGTAAGACCTATAGATCAGGGTAAGCGTGACATCGTACTGGACGCCGCAAATTTAGGATCAAATAATTATATCCAGACACACCCCCCCCCCCCCTTTGTCAAGTCCTACGAATCCCTGGGTTAACCTGTACTTCCTACAGGTGCGAACTATTGCCATTCGTCAGTACGCGAGTACATATTAGGTACGGACAGCATATGTTCCATAATTTAGTGATTCATAGCACTGACTGTTTGGTACCGGCTCGCTTTGTAGAACGTACATTAGTACCCCCCCCCCCCCCCCCCCCTGTCTGGAGTTAGCTATTTGATCAGGCAAGGAGTATTTCTGCTACCGGCACACTGCTTGGCCTAGGGAGGTTTATTAATATCCTACCGCGCCTTGCCACGTACTGATAGGTATTGCTGCTAACTACCGCAGCAACAAAGTTCTAGAATTAAATTAGTATACCAGATCAGCTAACGTACGGTAGCGATTAACCCCTATTCTTATCTTACAACCAGAATCTGGTATTAGTGCCGATCACGGGTGTAGTTACTAACACTGTGGTTGCCCATTGGGTTGTGGATAGGAAGGAGAGAGCTTTGACGTCATTCGTGAGTATAAAGTTCTACAAACGCGACTAGTTTATTTTAGTAGCTAGCGCACGGTATCATTTTAGTCAGAAAATCACTAAAACCTAGTAAAAGGAATTACACGAAATTGTTTTATTTGTAACACACCCACACACACACGCCCTAAAACATATTGCCCTTAAAGTTCTACTAGCTATAGCGTACTATACATTACGTTAGGTGGAAATTATCTGTATTTGTAAAATTAGGATCTGATTTAGTTGCGGCAATAAGGAGTATTTCATTTTCGTTATTAAACTGTTGTTTGTCTGGACAACGGTATTGTTACATTTAGGCCTGACCTTTTAGACTGATTTCGTACAGGGGGATCAGTTATTGTTACATTTAGGTACGACCCCTTTTCGACTGATTTAGGACTGTCAGTGTTGTTACGCTAGGTCTGTTAACCCACTAGCTCGTATATAAACCATATAAATCACACCGCGGCAAGTTACTGTATTTAGGACTGTCAGTGATAGTTAGGATTCGCTGCGCGGGGATTGTTTTCCCGTGAGTTTGGTCTGTTACTGTAACTGTACATCTGCCTCACCGGTTAGAGGACAGGTATCCTTCTGTCTAGTACGTAGGCATTAGACCCGCTCACGTACATAGAATAGATACAAGGCTCTGTTCCTCGCCAGTAGTCGTTTGTGTACTGTATCTGTTTGTTTAGATATCCTGGACTGGGATTTGTTGTCAGATACTGTACAAGCCCGTATACATTACTAGAGTCTCATAGTAAGATACATCGTTACTAGGATCTGGTAAGCGGTATACTACTGGACCCTTACATAGACAGAATTTTGAATTTTTTTTTTTAAAAAAAGTTATGGCATTTTTTGTATTAACCGAAGTTAAAAAGTAGATAGAGAAAGTGTCCCAAAAAAGCCAATGCGAGAAAAATGACAATTTAAATTTCATCCGGATAACAACTGACCAAACATGCACCAAAAGTGAAAATTTTTTAAAATTTTTCAAATATAATCTACTTTTGTGGTTTTGATACCTGTAGGATAATTTTCGGCGATGATTCCGAAAATGGCAAAATAATTGCACATTTATGGGTGTTTGATGGTCTTTTTCGTGTCAAATGTGGTGCTGCACCAAAATTAAACAATTTGAAATTTTGGGTGAAAATTACAAAAGTTGCCATAACTCGAGAACAAAATACCTTATCGAAAAACTGATATCTGATTCGGAATCACCATAAAATTTCACATCGGAAAACACATTTAAAAAAATATGATGAAAAAAAGACTGGGGGTGAACCCCCCCTTAACGAGAGACCGTAAACAAAAAACAACAATTTATTACTTTACATAGACAAAACACACCAAACAAATCACAAACCCACCCGTGGGAGGATATATCTTTTTACAGAACACAGCAGAACACAGTAGAACACAGCAGAACACAATAGAATACAAGGCGGACAATGGGCGAACACAGCTGTAATTAAAATCTACACCAAAAAATAACACACTTGGGAAAGTACCGGATTTAATCATACAACTGTAAGATGTCAATTACATATTTAAATTAAATGGCGGTTTCCATATCCTCCAAAATAAATTACTTCTCATTATCCTGTAACCATGGAGAGTTGGTTAGTTCTACAGCAGTACAGTACCGGTAGCTGAGTAGGCCTACATTAGTACATTGGTAATATACTCTACACTGTGCCCGGTAATTGCACATGAGTCAGTTAGTACCAATATTCCGTATCATATCCACTTCTAGGAAGCCTACATCTGTCTGCCTGTACAATGTACAGTCTGTCAGTCTGTACATGTCTCAACAGCACTAGGCCTACTGCAGTACTGGAACAGGCTAACAGGCAGACTGCTGGACTATGGACTAGTAACAGGTACAGGCCTAACCGAACAGCTGATCGGGCAACTCTGATCAGGTAATTTATATTGGAGGATATGGAAAACCGCCTTTTAATTTAAATATGTAATTGACATCTTACAGTTGTATGATTAAGTCCGGTACTTTCCCAAGTGTGTTATTTTTTGGTGTAGATTTTAATTACAGCTGTGTTCGCCTATGTTCCGCCTGTATTCTATTGTGTTCTGCTGTGTTCTACTATGTGTTCTGCTGTGTTCTGTAAAAAGAACTATCCCCCGTGGGAACATGTGTAAAATGACATGGCTACCCCTACCAGCTAAAATGTCATTTATAGTCATAAATTATTAAAAACTGTAAAGGTGTAAGGAATTATTTAGGATCCAAACATAGCTCCTGAATCTGGCAGAATTTAGGCCCTAAAACGTGGCTGGTGGAGTGGAGTGGGAGCAATTGATACAAAGTAGTTTGCAATAGCTAATGTACCCGCATCTGATAACTTGCTACACATTTGTTCCAATCCAACGCCGAGTTCAGTTTTAGCTGAAACATAGGCACAAATCATCCCAGTTTATAGTCATGAAAGCATTGAGCACAAGAATCCGGGGGTCATTATTAACTAATAAACATAATCCCATTGCAAAGACCCAGCATCACCCTGTAGAGACGCCGTCTTAAGCTTTCTAGACACTGTTTTCGCTGGTAGGATCAATATGTGCACAACCTTGGACTGTGGCAGCCTGCTTGTGAGAATATATGAGGTGGACAGCCAATGACTTTTCTCAAACACCTATTCAAGGACACCGGCCTTGAGAATAAAGATGAACTGGGAAAGTGGATGGCTGACCGTGAGATCTGGGGGCGCTATGTTACTGGGCCCGCCGGCACTGTGTGTGGCTGACCGCGAGATCTGGGGACGCTATGTTGCTGGGTCCGCCGGTAGAGGGCGCTGTTGCTGGGTCCGCCGGTAGAGGGCACTATGTTGCTGGGTACGCCGGCACTACACCTTAAAACTATTTTCCAGGCCTTTCCACAGACTACACTCACTTTCACAAAAGGAAATGTTTTTAATCAACCTTTTATTAACCCAAAGGTTTATTGCAAGCAAATTACAAAACAAGCCGCTGCATAGTAATGGATGGCATTTGAATAACGACGAGGTAGAACGTAGAACGTAGAAATCCTCGTCTTCCGTACTCGTTGTGTTCTTACCCGCTCGCGAGGCGCTCCCGTTACTCACTTGCACCGTGTCGAAAGCTTTGCCTAAAAATGGTTCCTACGAAAATAGAAATACAAAAGGTGGAAGAAAAGAAAAGATGGGTAAATTAAGATACTTTATATCTGAATGAGAAGAGTAAGTAATAATTTATAACAAATAAAATTCCCTGAGTTCGTGGTTCCGCGGTATCTTATCTGTGGCAGAGTTATTATATTCCAAAAAGTTACATGGAGAAAAAGTTAGTCCCTTTTTAATATCAATTTATCGGTAAACTACCACAACCACAGACCGATGGAGCGAGTAGTGAAGCGAGTCGAGGAAAGTTTTTCGCTTATGTCCTGTAATATCAAATTCTACCAACAACATTTATAAATTTTTACATGAATTCCTTTACATTTCAAGAAAAAATTGCAATTCCCTGACTAATCCAGGTCAGTGGCAACTGTGGTCACTGAACCTGTCTACTAGCTTTGGAGTTAGATCGTTTAAGCGGCATCTGTGGCTTACAATTAGACCCCCCCCCCCCCCCCCCCCATTATACCTTAGAACATATCAAACAGTTCAGAGTCGACTTTTAAAAAAACTGAACTTTTTACAATCGATAATTTAACAGTTAAAATAGTTAGAGTTAACACGTTCGTGGGGCCTTCGCGCAGCGCGAGGCCCAGATATGAGATACAAATTAAAATCGAGCGACTGTATCACAAAATCAGTATTTAACTTTATAAATTAGTAAAATTTTGAAATTTAACCACACCGCCAATCAATCAAAGAAAGAGGGACAGTACGTGTTCAGCCCTTTTAATCTGCACCCCCACCCTTCCCACCCACCAATACATAACCAATACATAGCACTCATTCCTCATGTGCCCGAGTTATAGTGTGGCAATGTAGATGCAGTAGTTGCACCCGACCAGCCGGAAACTCGGAGCAATAGGCCTACTGCTTGTACAATGCGTGTCAATTTCAACACCGCCGGGCACTGGTTGATGGCAGAGTGAGATTAAAAAACCAGATTTCATCCTCGGTTACGGTAAGTCCAGTTTGCCCGTAGCGGCAGCGATACCGAAAGTCGAGGTCAACAGACAGAGGCGGCCTTGGTGGTGAGTTGTTTGATTACAATTCCAACACTTTTCTGGGCAGCTGGGTAGACTCTGGTAGTGGGTACCTGAACTTAGAATGCCGGTCAGCTGGTTAGTCCGCATAACTTCTTTTTGCAGTTGCCGAGTCGATGGATGGTTGGTAGGGGTAAACCTATTGCTATTGTTGTATTGGCAGATTGATATGTCTGTATGTACATCACATCTGATTATACCAGTTGCCGTCGGTCGTACCAATACATAGTCTTTAATTAACATATTTAACCGTTAACAAGAGCAGAAACCGTAAACGAAGAAATTCATTTTCTTTTGTCGCTGACAGGAGCATAGAAATGCGGTATAGTGCTGTCGTAGTTCAGTACCGTACCGGTAGTTCTGTAGTTGGCAGTTCAGCAGTTGCTACCAGTACGGTTATACTTCTACAGTCTGACAGTAGTCAGGTAGTAGGGCGGTACGGTGGATGGCGCCAACGGACCCTCTAATCTAATTCAGGACCGCAGTCCAACAGTCCGGAGTCCGCACTGCATGGCTAATTAGGGCCTACAGAATTAGGCCTGTCCTGTAGTACAAGTATACATGGTCTATAATGACTGAACCAGTACCGTGGTACCAGTCAGCCATAGTACCGTAAAACACCGAATACAGTCAGACAGTATGGCTGTATGGTATTGAAGTATTGTCTGATTACAGGATTCCTGATTCAGGGATTGACATTGAGTATAGTACCGGTACAGGCAGACAGGCAGACAGGCCACAATGGCATTACTGTAATTTCGTAATTTGCCAGAAACCCAGCTGATTTAGTCTCCTAGCAACCTGCTGATATCAAGTGTTATAATTTTGGATAAATAAATTTATTATAACTGTAAGACAGTTACACTGGTGCTGCACGAAGGCCACAAGCAAATTCAACTTGGAAAATTTCTAAACTTTTGAGAGACTATTTGTGTACCAAGTTTGGTTACATTTCATAGAGGATTGATCGAGTTATTAATGTTCAAAATTGAACACTGCAAAAAAAGCGACAGAACAACAGGTTGATTAATGGTACCCCTACGCTAAGGCTCACTCACTTCGTGGCTCGCCCCACAGGTTGATTAATGGTACCACTACAACTAAGGCTAACTCACTTCGTGGCTCGCCCCACACGTATGTGGGGCCTTCGCGCAGCACGAGGCCCAGTTATGGGATACAAATTAAAATTGAGCGACTGTATCACAAAATCATTATTTGAGAAATTTAACCACACCGCCAATCAATCAAAGAAAGGGGGACAGTACGTGTTCAGCCCTTATAATCTGCACCGCCCCCCCCCCCCCCTACCCACCCACCAATACATAACCGCGACATCTACCACCCACGGGGCGTTAGGGTAGCACAAACTTATTTCCAATCTCACGTTCAATATGCAAAGCCAGGTGGTTTATAGGAATATAATAAACGCAGTACTCGTCCTCATTATAAGCCTCGTTGCGTTCGTCCTGTTTTGTATTTAAATATATTTCTTAAACGCAGGCTGATGATCTTTATAATATTAATAACTAGGGATGCGTTCAATATGTGAAGCCAGGTGGTTTATATATAATAATAAATAGTCAACGCAGTACTCGTCTTCATTATAAGCCTCGTTGTGCTCGTCCTGTTTTGTATTTAAATATATTTCTTAAACGAAGACTGACGATCTTTACAATGCGTTCAATAGGCAAAGCCAGGTATGGTTTTGGTTTATAGGAATATAGTATACGCAGCACTCGTCCTCATGAGCCCGAGTTATAGTGTGGCAATGTAGATGCAGTAGTTGCACCCGACCAGCCGGTGGGGGGTACTGCTTGCACAATGCGTGTCAATTTCAACACCGCCGGGCACTGGTTGATGGCAGAGTGAGATTAAAAAACCGGATTTCATCCTCGGTTACGGTTAGTCCAGTTTGCCCATAGCGGCAGCGATACCGAAAGTCGAGGTCAACAGACTGAGGAAGCCTTGGTGGTGAGTTGTTTGATTTCAATTCCAAAACTTTTCTGGGCAGCTGGGTAGACTCTGGTAGTGGGTACCTGAACTTAGAATGCTGGTCAGCTGGTTAGTCCGCATATCTTCCATTGTTGCAGTTGCCGAGTCAATGGATGGTTGTTAGGGGTAAACCTATTGCTATTGTTGTATTGGCAGATTGATATGTCTGTATGTACATCTACATCTGATTATACCAGTTGCCGGCGCCGTCAGTCATACCAATACATAGTCTTTGTAAAAGCTTTTGCGGGATATAACTGGCCCTTTTCCTCCGCAATGTACTGTGTAAGGTGTTTTAGAGGACATAACTAGCGATTTTATCCGCTGTGTCTGCATGTGTGCTTTAGCGGACATAAAAAGCCAGTTTTCCCACAATGCGCTCAAATACTCTAAACTACCTAACTCAAATGACGCAATCTACCAGCCGATTTGCTGTACGCGTATAGGCTCTTTGTTCTATTCGATTAACCTATCAGAACAATGATCAACCAATCAGAGCGATTTCGCCTTGTGTTGAATACGGGCGCTGCAAAAACCCGAATAGTTCGGCATTTAGACATTCGTGGAACCTACAGAATCTGGAACTCGGCCAATGAGAGCTGTTTCTCTTTGTGTTGAAAGATACCTACAACAGCCCAGAGGGATCAGTGTGTGTATTTTGTCCACAGCCAGAAGACCGGCTTTGGAATTTCTGTGTTTTCAGGCTTTAGCCAAACATTAGTAGGCTTTGGTCACAGAAACGTATAACTGTTATCAATCCAGTGCAGTCTAATGCTAATCATATTGTCAACTACAAACACCGCATTTTTACTGCTATTTACTGTCGGTTATTAATTATATCAGTTGATGGAATCTTGTCATATTTGGATAATACCGATAAATAATCAGAAAACCCCTATCTTCTTGATATACTGAAGGTTAGAGAGACCGGTTACATATAACAATTGCGACTTACATTAAAGTGGTTTTGGAGTGAATCTAATGCTATTTCATAGGCACTACAGGTGTCGGTTGTTGTTCTCTTTATATGTGACTAAAATTAGTGAAGGTCGGCAGATCGGTGTGCAGTATTGTGCGGTAGTGTGCATGATTGTGACTGATAACAAAGCATATCCTAAAGAATGCGCTTTATACGTGAACCAATAGCCATCCCGTTGTGTCTAGTGTAAGTCATAACTCTGTTTACATATTTAGAGCGCCACGTCCTAAAGGAACTGTTAATATTTTTGTTATGTTACTGGGCCCGCCGGCACTGTGTGTGGCTGACCGCAAGATCTGGGGGGCGCTATGTTGCTGGGTCCGCCGGCACTGTGTGTGGCTGACCGCGAGATCTGGGGGCGCTATGTTGCTGGGCCCGCCGGCACTGTGTGTGGCTGACCGCGAGATCTGGAGGCGCTATGTTACTGGGTCCGCCGGCACTGTGTGTGACTGACCGCGAGATCTGAGGGCGCTGTTACTGGGCCCGCCGGCACTGTGTGTGGCTGACCGCGAGATCTGGGGCGCTATGTTGCTGGGCCCGCCGGTAGAGGGCGCTATGTTGCTGGGTACGCCGGCACTACACCTTGGTGCAAACCTAATAAACACAACTCCGTAGCCATTTCGCAATAAGTATATAAAGTAAGACAGGTGCTTCCTTATCGTACGTAAAGTGAAACATTACGAAATAGTTCCAACTGCCTTAGTTATCTAAAGTTCCCATAAAACATAAATCATCAGTTTGACAATAGTTCGATACTGCCATGTGCCCTGCCACTACCAATCTTGAATATCGAGGTAAATATATTTTTAAAAGTTGCTAAAAAAAATTCTAAAACAAATATTTTATAGCAAAATTCACAAAAGTCATAAAATTAAAACTATTTTCCAGGTCTTTCCACAGACTACCCTCACTTTCACAAAAGGAAATGTATTTAATCAATCTTTTATTAACCCAAAGGTTTATTGCAAACAAATTACTGTACAAAACAAGCCGCTGCAGAGTAATGGATGACATTTGAATAACGACGAGGTAGAAAGCGTCAAACGAGGAAAAAATTGTAAAACACAACCAACCAAATGAACGAACTTTATAAAAATAATACTATAACCTTTTCCCACTCACCGTTTTGTACCCTTTACTTTGTTCATTTCCAATGGCCTGACGCTGACATGGATAAATAAATAAATAATTAAAATGTTCTCTGATTGAGAACTGTATATATATAATATGTGAAATTTATTTTGAAATATTTTAACTTCAGTTGCCCCGGACTTGGATGAGGTTTATCCATTACATTACCACACAGTCTGTCTGCTCAATTGATGGTCGCACAATAAGCCAATCATTGCATCTTACTGACTTCGTATCTCGTCGTTAAGATTTCTTCGTCTGAGTCTAGCAGTGTTGGCAAGGCAACATCGGCCATAGAAGAAGGAATGTTCTCTTCAACCCACCTTAAATCCTCGTCTTCCGTACTCGTTGTGTTCTTACCCGCTCGCGAGGCGCTCCCGTTACTCACTTGCCGCATCTTCACCGTGTCGAAAGCTTCGCCTAAAAATGGTTCCTACGAAAATAGAAATACAAAAGGTGGAAGAAAAGAAAATATGGGTAAATTAAGATACTTATTACCTGAATGAGAAGAGTAAGTCATAATTTATAACAAATAAAATTCCCTGAGTTCGTGGTTCCGTGGTATCTTATCTGTGGCAGATTTATTATATTCCAAAAAGTTACATGGATAAAAAGTTAGTCCCTTTTTAATATCAATTTATCGGTAAACTACATACCACAACCGCAGACCGATGGAGCGAGTAGTGAAGCGAGCCGAGGAAAGTTTTTCGCTTATGGCACAATGTCCTGTAATATCAAATTCTACCAACAACATTTATAAATTTTTAGATGAATTCCTTGACATTTCAAGAAAAAATTGCAATTCCCTGACTAATCCAGGTCAGTGGCAACTGTGGTCACTGAACCTGTCTACTAGCTTCGGAGTTAGATCGTTTAAGCGGCATCTGTGGCTTACAATTAGCCCCCCCCCCCCCCCCCCCCCTTATACTTTAGAACGACAAGATATATCAAACAGTTCAGAGTCGACTTTTAAAAAACTTAACTTTTTACAATCGATAATTTAACAGTTAAAATAGTTAGAGTTAACACGTTCGTGGAACCTTCGCGCAGCACGCGGCCCAGTTATGAGATCCAAATTAAAATCGAGCGACTGTATCACAAAATCAGTATTTAACTTTATAAATTAGTAAAATTTTGAAATTTAACCACACCGCCAATCAATCAAAGAAAGAGGGACAGTACGTGTTCAGCCCTTTTAATCTGCACCCCCCCCCCCCCTTCCCACCCACCAATACATAACCGCGACATCTACCACCCACGGAAGGGTAGCACGAACTTATTTCCAATCGCACGTTCAATATGCGAAGCCATGTGGTTTATAGGAATATAATAAACGCAGTACTCGTCTTCATTATAAGCCTCGTTGAGTTCGTCCTGTTTTGTATTTAAATATATCTCTTAAACGCAGGCTGATGATCTTTGTAATAATAATAACAAGGGATGCGTTCAATATGTGAAGCCAGGTGGTTTATATAATAATAATAGTCAACGCAGTACTCGTCTTCATTATAAGTCTCGTTGTGCTCGTCCAGTATTGTATTTAAATATCTTTCCTAAACGAAGACTGACGACGATCTTTATAATGCGTTCAATAGGCGAAGCCAGGTATGGTTTTGGTTTATAGGAATATAGTCTACGCAGCACTCATTCCTCATGAGCCCGAGTTATAGTGTGGCAATGTAGATGCAGTAGTTGCACCCGACCAGCCGGAAACTCGGAGCAATAGGCCTAATGCTTGTACAATGCGTGTCAATTTCAACACCGCCGGGCACTGGTTGATGGCAGAGTGAGATTAAAAAACCGGATTATTATTTCATCCTAGGTTACGGTTAGTCCAGTTTGCCCGTAGCGGCACCGATACCGAAAGTCGAGGTCAACAGACAGAGGCGGCCTTGGTGGTATGTATTTGATTTCAATTCCAACACTTTTCTGGACAGCTGGGTAGACTCTGGTAGTGGGTACCTGATCTTAGAATGCCGGTCAGCTGGTTAGTCCGCATAACTTCCATTGTTGCAGTTGCCGAGTCGATGGATGGTTGGTAGTAGTAGTTGCCGTCGGTCTTAACAATACATAGTCTTTAATTAACATATTTAACCGTTAACAAGAGTAGAAACCGCAAACAAAGAAATTCATTTTCTTCCGTCGCTGACAGGAGCGTAGAAATGCGGTATAGTGCTGTCGTAGTTCAGTACCGGCAGACCGGTACCGTACCGGTAGTTCTGTAGCTGGCAGTTGCTACCAGTCCGGTTCTACAGTCTGACAGTAGTAGGGCGGTATGGCGCCAACGGGCCCTCTAATCTAATTCAGGACCGCAGTCCAGCACTCCGGAGTCCGCACTGCAGTGCATAGCATGGCTAATTAGGGCCTGGCCTACAGAATTAGGCCTGTCCTGTACTGCTGTGCCAGTATACATGATCTATAATCACTGCACCGGTACCGCGGTACCAGTCAGCCAGTACCGTAAAACACCGAATACAGTATGGTATTGCTGTATTGCAGTATTGCTGTATTGTCTGATTGCAGTATTCCTGATTCAGGGATTGACATTGAGTATAGTACTGGTACAGGCAGACAGGCCACAATGGTATTACTGCAGTACCGGTACTATAATTTCGTAATTTGCTAGAAACCCAGCTGATTTAGTCTCTTGACAGACTTTAGACTTTTGACAGACTATTTGTGTACCAAGTTTGGTTAAATTTCATTGAGGATTGATCGAGTTATTAACGTTCAAAATTGAACACCGCAAAAAAAGCGACAGAACAGACAGAACGACAGGTTGATTAATGGTACCCCTAAGCTAAGGCTCACTCACTTCGTGGCTCGCCCCACAGAACCACATGTTCGTGGGACCTTCGCGCAGCACGAGGCCCAGTTATGAGATACAAATTAAAATTGAGTGACTGTATCACAAAATCAGTATTTGAGAAATTTAACCACACCGCCAATCAATCAAAGAAAGGGGGACAGAGTACGTGTTCAGCCCTTTTAATCTGCACCCCCCCCCCCCCCTTCCTACCAACCAATACATAACCGCGACATCTACCACCCACGGGGCGGAAGGGTAGCACAAATTTATTTCCAATCGCACGTTCAATATGCGAAGCCATGTGGTTTATAGGAATATAATAAACGCAGTACTCGTCTTCATTATACAGTTATAAGCCTCGTTGAGTTCGTCCTGTTTTATATTTAAATTTATTTCTTAAACGCAGGCTGACGATCTTTATAATAATAATAACAAGGGATGTGTTCAATATGTGAAGCCAGGTGGTTTATATAATAATAATAATCATAACGCAGTACTCGTCTTCATTATAAGTCTCGTTGTGCTCATCCTGTTTTGTATTTAAATATCTTTCCTAAACGAAGACTGACGATCTTTATAATGCGTTCAATAGGCGAAGCCAGGTATGGTTTTGGTTTATAGGAATATAGTCTACGCAGCACTCATTCCTCATGAGCCCGAGTTATAGTGTGGCAATGTAGATGCAGTAGTTGCACCCGACCAGCCGGAAACTCGGAGCAATAGGCCTACTGCTTGTACAATGCGTGTCAATTTCAACACCGCCGGGCACTGGTTGATGGCAGAATGAGATTAAAAAACCGGATTTCATCCTCGGTTACGGTTAGTCCAGTTTGCCCGTAGTGGCAGCGATACCGGAAAGTCGAGGTCAACAGACAGAGGCGGCCTTGGTGGTGAGTTGTTTGATTTCAATCCAAAAATTTTCTGGGCAGCTGGGTAGACTCTGGTAGTGGGTACCTGTTCGCGCTTTTAGACCTTTAGCAGTTTAACCTGCCAATTTTAGTTGTCTTCTTGTTTATAAATCGACTTTAGCCTAGACCAATTCTTTAATGTACTGAAGTTACATCTGCTGAAGCCAGTCTGTGCGCGATCATTCACCAACGGTTAAGGGAGACTGGATTCGGGTGATTTGACGTTATTGCGGTGTAGACCTACTGTATTATTCGATTGATCGTTACTATACAGTATAATCTCTGACAAATATATTTACTTTCGGGGAAATATTAACAGTTCCTTTAGGACGTGGCGCTTTAAGTATAAAAACAGAGTTATGACTTAAACTAATCACAACTAGATGGCTACTGAGTTTCGTAAATAGCGCATTCTTTAGGAAATGCTTTATTATCTGTCACACTACTTCACACTACTGCACACTGATCTGCCAACCGTCACTGAATTTAATCATATATAAAGAAGATCGCAACTGACACTTGTAGGGATTATGAAATAGCATTTAATTCACACAAAAACCACTATAATTTAAGTCGCAGTTGGTACCGGTAAACTGTCCTCTTACTTTCAGTAATCAAGAAGATTAGGGGTTTTATGATTATTTATCGGTATTCTCCAAATATAACAACATATCCAACAATATACAACAATTAATAACAGACAGTAAGCAGAAGTAAATAATGCGGTGAAAAGTCAGTTTATTGGTTTAGTATGATATGCAGTGTCCAGCAGTTTGGGTTGAGCAATGTCCCGTCAGTTAATCAGTCAGTTGGTGGCCAGACAGATAGATTTACGTTCCATAATCAAAGCCATCAGATCTTTAGGCAAAGTCTGAAACTTCCACAACAGAAGTAACAGAAGATTTCCAAGCAGTTCTCTCGCTCAGAAAGGTAAACAAAGACCGTAATGCATTGCACAGTTTTACATAGGCCCTTGTCCAACATAAAATGAAAATCGCTCTGATTGGCTGAGCAGAACAAAGAGAGGTTCCACGTTTACAGTAAATCAGCTGACAGATTTCGTCATCTGAGTTCCAGTCTTTTAGAGTATTAAGCGCATTGCGGCAGAAAATGGGTTGTTATGTCCGCTAAAGCACCTACACGGTACATTGCGGAGACAAATGACTTGTTATGTCCGCAAAAGCTTTTACAGTACCTGAACTTAGAATGCCGGTCAGCTGGTTAGTCCGCATAACTTCCATTGTTGCAGTTGCCGAGTCAATGGATGGTTGGTAGGGGTAAACCTATTGCTATTGTTGTATTGGCAGATTGATATGTCTGTATGTACATCACATCTGATTATACCAGTTGCCGGCGCCGTCGGTCATACCAATACATAGTCTTTAATTAACATATTTAACCGTTAACGAGAGCAGAAACCATAAACGAAGAAATTCATTTTCTTTTGTCGCTGACAGGAGCATAGAAATGCGGTATAGTGCTGTCGTAGTTCAGACCGTACCAGTAGTTCTGTCAGTCTGTAGTTGGCAGTTCAGCAGTTGCTACCAGTCCGGTTATACTTCTACAGTCTGACAGTAGTCAGGTAGTAGGGCGGTACGGCGGACGGCGCCAACGGACCCTCTAATCTAATTCAGGACCGCAGTCCAACAGTCCGGAGTCCGCATACTGCATGGCTAATTAATTAGGGCCTACAGAATTAGGCCTGTCCTGTAGTACAAGTATACGTGATCTATAATGACTGAACCGATACCGCGGTACCAGTCAGCCAGTACCGTAAAACACCGAATACAGTCAGACAGTATGGCTGTATGGTATTGCTGTATTGTCTGATTACAGGATTCCTGATTCAGGGATTGACATTGAGTATAGTACCGGTACAGGCAGACAGGCAGACAGGCCACAATGGCATTACTGTAATTTCGTAATTTGCCAGAAACCCAGCTGATTTAGTCTCCTAGCAACCTGCTGATGTCAAGCGTTATAATTTTGGATAAATAAATTTATTATAACTGTAAGTCAGTTACACTGGTGCTGCACGAAGGCCCCAAGCAAATTCAACTTGGAAAATTTCTAAACTTTTGACAGACTATTTGTGTACCAAGTTTGGTTACATTTCATCGAGGAGTGATCGAGTTATTAACGTTCAAAATTGAACACTGCAAAAAAAGCGACAGAACGACAGGTTGATTAATGGTACCCCGACGCTAAGGCTCACTCACTTCGTGGCTCGCCCCACAGAACGACAGGTTGATTAATGGTATCCCTACGCTAAGGCTCACTCACTTCGTGGCTCGCCCCACAGGTTCATTAATGGTACCCCTACACTAAGGCTCACTCACTTCGTGGCTCGCCCCACAGGTTGATTAATGGTACCACTACGCTAAGGCTCACTCACTTCGTGGCTCGCCCCACATGGCAATATAAAGCGCCAATAATTTTGGCAAATTATTTGCTGCATCATTCATATAACCAGTTTATATATATTGTCAAATATCAAATGCAGTATCACCACCCCCAGGCGACATTAATTAAAAATCCTTTGTTGAAATAAATTTACCCAGAACCCAGAAATATAAAAAGTTTCATTATGTGAAATAATGAGGTATATTGAAAGTTAAAATAAAAAAATAAATAAAACTAATTAGTGACAGTGACAAAGTTAGTTTGGCCAACTCAACTTACAGTTTGTCTCTCAACTTACTACAATCAATTGAATTAAGTATGGGCAACAATAAGTTTTTTTTAGCTAAATTTCATAAATATAGAAACGAAATTTAACGATACGAATTAATTAATGATTATTTTAAAATTAAAACATATTATAAAACACATTTCTTACTAAGTACAAACCCTATTGCTATTAGTTACTGTCTAAAATTGTTGTTATGGTGTGATGGTGTCAGCAATTTCGTGATAAAATGTGGCATCGTTGGTGGCACCAAGGCAAGGATGAGGATGGTTTATAATTATGAGGTTAATATATAATTATATTTTTTTTTATTTCAAAACTGATATATAAGTGAGGGTGGTGGGTTAAAATTAGTAGAAACAACCGTGACATCAATTCTGAACAGCCCCAAATTCAAAAATCATGTACCAACTTAAAATACAAGATTACAATAATAAATATCAATATAAAAGTACCACTTATGGCGCACAAATCAGCTGCAGATAAAAAAATATATGAGTCAGTTCAATCTGCGTGATTCTAAGGTAGTTGAGTCAGTTGAATTCGCGTGCTTCCAAGGGAGTTGAGTCAGTTGAATCTGCGTGATTCCAAGGCAGTTGAGTCAGTTGAATCTGCGTGCTTCCAAGGGAGTTGTGCCTCCAAGGTAGTTGAGTCAGTTGAATCTGTGTGCTTCCAAGGGAGTTGAGTCAGTTGAATCTGCGTGCTTTCAAGGGAGTTGAGTCAGTTGAATCTGCGTGCTTCCAAGGTAGTTGAGTCAGTTGAATTCGCGTGCTTCCAAGGGAGTTGAGTCAGTTGAATCTGCGTGATTCCAAGGGAGTTGAGTCAGTTGAATCTGCGTGCTTCCAAGGGAGTTGAGTCAGTTGAATCTGCGTGCTTCCAAGGTAGTTGAGTCAGTTGAATCTGCGTGCTTCCAAGGTAGTTGAGTCAGTTGAATCTGTGTGCTTCCAAGGGAGTTGAGTCAGTTGAATCTGCGTGCTTCCAAGGGAGTTGAGTCAGTTGAATCTGCGTACTTCCAAGGTAGTTGAGTCAGTTGAATCTGTGTGCTTCCAAGGGAGTTGTGTCAGTTGAATCTGCGTGCTTCCAAGGGAGTTGAAGTCAGTTCTATCTGCGTGCTTCCAAAGTAGTTTACTCGGTTGAACTCTGCATTTCCCAGGTAGTTGAGAACGTTAAATATGGGTTTCCAAGGTAGTTTAGTCACATAGTTTAAGGGGGGGGTATAATAATAGACCATAAATTTTGGACGCTCTATAGATGCATCTAAAATTATTTTTTTGCTAGGAGTCATATTTTGAGTTTTGTGACTAAGGAATTAAAATTTTGGAAGAATTCAAAATTTTTCAAAAATTTTATTTTTTCGCCAAAATTTTGCCAAAAAGGCAAAAAATGAAAAAAATGCTAAGGCTTCTAGCCAAATTATCCAAATACTTCAAAACTCACGTGAGAAAGTCAGTAGGACGTCCCAAACGATTTGCATTGACAAAATTTTGATATCTTGTCGAGAAGAGCAAAAAGCACCAAAAGGGACATTTTTGGTCCAAAAAATGACCAAAATTTCAAAAATATGGCCCAATTTTTCGAAAAAATTGAGTTTTTAAAAAAATATCAAAATTTTGTCAATGCATTTTGTAAAGGACCCCACAATCATCGATCATGCAAAAAATCAGCACATTTGGGCCATTTTTGACAGAGCCTTAGCATTTTTCGTTTGAAAAATGCTAATTGGAGAAAAACAGGTTTAAAGTTAAAGTTTGTTTATTTTATTATGAAGTTAAATTTTTGAAATTTCGATTAAATGAGATAAACTCAGTGAATTCTAATAAAATTTTTTTCATCTAGTTCCAAATTTTATGTAGATTCCAAAAATTGTATTATTATCGCATGTTAATCTTAAGGTCATATTATTTCATATAAAAGACATGTTAAAGGGTGTGAATTTTTTGACAAAATTTGAACAAAAAACTGAAATCAATAAAAAATAATAATTCAAATTAGGCACTATATTAATATTCATTAATTAAAATTAAATTTAAAAATTTAAAATGAAATTTAAAAAGTTAATTAAAAGGCCCCAGATTTATATGACTTATGATCGGGTGCTTGCCATTTCTTTGATGGTTTGTGTTCAGTACTTTTCTGTTTACGTTTTAGGTTGACCTTCTTTGCTCGTTCTGCAAGGTCACCATCATCTTCCTCAAGGCCAAGCTTCTTCAAAATTATCTGTTCTGCTGAACACCCCCGATTGTGAACTAAAACAGTATACGAAACATGAAACATGAGTGTACTTAGACCCACAAACGTTTCTTTAGATAGACGAGTCCATAGCCGTGAATGCAGAGATTCGTTCGGATTTTGTGTGAGGCCAGGGATACAGCGTTCCAGAATTTCGCTCGTTGTTAGGCGTTCATAAACAGGTAAAATAAACTTCATGTTTGCCTCTTTTATAAATGTTACATTTTTGTAACTTATAGCATTGTTTTTGAATTTACACCACTTATTTTCAGGGCATAACTCATGTTGTTTCTCAACATTATCTCCATAATCACAATAGTGATGTGTTGCAGCCACGATTTCACTTCGAATCGTGCTTATGAGCACTGATTTTTCAGTCTCTGAGAGTTTATCTATATCAACATCTGCTATATTCTTCACGATCGTATTTCGGTAATATGACTGCAATTGGTGACATCGACTATCAGTCAACCCTCCCTTGCCTCCAAGTTTATGAGTTTTGCGAGCATTGGAAAGACCTGTATATAGACGCTTCGCAACGTGGTTCAGGCACTCTTTCTTCTGCACTGTTACATTCTGCTCTCTGTAAGGATCGGACTCCAATATGTTCTTCATAACGCTGCTGTCGCCATCCGATACCATTGATTGATATATGACTCCATTATTTGATAGGGATCTATTGAATAGTTTAACAGCTAAATGAGGTTCCATACCTGAACTGGACCCTGAATAATTTATATTACACTCATGATCAGCATTGCCATCTTCTTCTTTGTTGCGGCTACAAATATTACAGTATTTTGAACAAACATCGAAATCAATGACATGTCCTGTATTTTCGGATATGATAAACGCGGCACCATAAAGTGATTGATGGCCTCTTTTCATCCATGTACCGTCAAAAGATATACATATTTCCCTGTCAATCTCTTTCATTGCACAATTTTTTGCATTTCCTCGTGCAAGTGATTCCGTGACCTTCGAGATTTCGTTGACATGAAATTGCCAGGCTCTCTTCGCAACAGGAGATGGTAGTGACATTATTCTAGAAAACGTCTCTGCATCACCATGGGTCCCACCAACACAAAGCCAAGCCAGTACTGCACGAAGATTCACATCCGCTGTTTTTCTTCCAGGACGAGGTTCAGTTCGAGAAACTTGGTCGCTCGTGAAAGTAGAATATTGCCAATCACAACGTGAACATTTCCCCTCAAAATTGGTACTATAACCACGATGTGACTCATTTATCACTACTGTACCGTCACATTGCTTATCATCATGTTTCTCCATTATCAGTTTCTTTATTATTTGCGTTGCTACAACGTTATATCCCTCCAACTTTCCATCTGAGGGTAGGACATTCAGATTCGATGCTATTAGCGACGGTTCTCGATCTTTTGGCACTACCGGTACCGGTACTGAAATCGATTTCATATGCGCGAGGTTCAATGTACCGGTATCTTGTTTCTTGGTTCCTCGAAATCCTGCTTTCCGTTGTTGAGTTATTCGTGGCATACTGTATTATAAAAATTATATCGTCAACGATGTATGTACAATTTTCGATTCGAAGATGGAGGACGCTCTATAGTCTGTGTCCGTCAAAACTGCTGATTGCATTGATTGAAACACCAATACAGCATACAGTTAGTAACTAAAACATAACAATGTGCAAATTCTCGTTTTAAACTTCCCGCTAAAATACATTCCAACCTGTAATAACTTATTAGCCAATACAATGATTTCAGTGCAACAAGCCGGAAATTTTGTTAATTTTTGTCATTTTTTTCAAATAATTTTCAGGATGCGTGTCTATATAATGAGCCATAACTCGAAAACTACCGTAGACAAGCTAGAAATAAACTGTTTACAGATTTGAAATCTCCATAAAATTTGCTACAAGAAACGGGTATAAATTGTTTTTTATATTTTTTGACCCCAATTATTATACCCCCCCCCCCCCCCCCTTAATACCGTATCGTAATACTGGATACAGCCGCAGCAAGGTGTACTATAAATAACAGGTCATGCAGCGAGAATTGGCATCCAGTTATTGGAGGCTGAAAATTTTCATTAAAATGAGATGAAAAGTTTCAGTTAAACTTCCAATTAATGCCACGGTTTCCTCTACTGCCTTACCAAGTGTCAGGAAAGTGCGGATCACATTGTTCCTCTTGCGGAAGGTGTAAATTCGGCGGAAATATCTGTAAGTCTGGGAAAGACACATCAATTTTGAAGGGATGACTAATATTTGCGGTTAACATGTGAGTACCGCGGTTGAAGCACACATGAAATAGACTGCGAAAATAATGCATAAGTGCCTGCATTAAAAAAAAATCAGAAAGTTCAGATTCCACCAAACATGAAAACTGACATCGTAAATGAAATCAGCGATTAGGAAAACCCGTAACATTTTAGCTACATCAGTACATTGAGTTTCCTTATTTTTTGACAGACACACAGACATACTAAATTCCGTCGAAAATAGAATCTGGTATCGAAGGGGTAATTTTAGTAATGTTGCGTGCTTCAAAGTGTTACCAGGTGCACACTCCAACTTTAATTAAAATTATCTACAGCGCTCCACTACCTCAGACCTACAACAGTCTATACCATACCAGGAAACTATGGTATAACTAATCAGAAAATTATAGTATGAAAATTACAATATTACAATTACAATTAAAATTACAATGGTTGGTACCGTTACAATGGTTGGTACCGACCGGTACAGGCAGACAATCCAGACAGCTACTTCTACCTTCCTATCAAAATATTAATAACAATTAGGGTAGTCCTATTGCTAGTGTATTGCATGCATTAAGTATCCTAAAATTCGCTCATGCATTCTGGATAATAATTTTTCCCATCATGCATTGCGCACAAAACCTTATAATTATATTGTTAATTAAACAATATTTATTTTACTAATCCAAACGACAAAATAAAGTTGTTGCTTTATATTGTACAGTATATTTATTTATATTGTCAAATATACTACTACTACTAGGATCGGCATGCTGCATTGCAGCTGCATTTTTAAGAATGCTGTGCCGGCTTGTCAACAAAATTGCACCGCCACAACTCCCTATCACCCATGACAT
Organism: Nemertoderma westbladi; assembly: GCA_032718475.1. Classification (NCBI taxonomy): domain Eukaryota; kingdom Metazoa; phylum Xenacoelomorpha; order Nemertodermatida; family Nemertodermatidae; genus Nemertoderma; species Nemertoderma westbladi. Next base: position 29,442 of record JAUCBJ010005058.1, on the reverse strand, counting down.
TTGCTAGATCATCCGCATCTTTAAGGTCAGTGTCCTTTAAGATGCGTCTCAAGAAAGTCATGGGCTGTCCACCATGCTTATTCACTCCATGAGGCTGCCAAAGTACAAGATTATGCACTGGCTGGTCCTCACGGCGAAAGCAATGTCCTGCAAAGCGGAGGCGATTTTGTTCTAGTGTCAAGCTTGGGGGAACCAATGAGACACCTCCAATGTTATATAGTGTCTGGTTGGAGATGTGTGCATTGTACTTGACACAATGTACCCGGCGTAGCATTCTTGTGAATGTGCCATCCAGAGATTTGGTGTCCTCAGCAGTTAGAGCCCAGCATGGACTCCCGTAGAGGAGTACTGGAACTACTGCTGCTCTAAATAATCGGACCTTAAGTTTTCGATTAATTCTAGGTGACTTCCAAATCCTGGAAAGCCTATTCAAGGCTGCCCATGCCTTTCCCTTACGTATTCGAAGGTCCTCACCTGACTTCCGGATCCATGATCCCAGGTAACAGAAGTCGTCCACATGCTCAAGCATACCATCCTTTGAGCTTATGCTCATCCGATCAGAGACTTGCTGAGGACTTTCAAAGTTAACTGTCAGAATTTTGGTCTTTCTGGAGTTAATAAAAAGACCAACACTAGAAGCAGCATGTTCTAATGAGCTGAGGAGCCGCTGGGCTCCCTCTAATGATTCTGAGAGTACTCCTAAGTCATCAGCAAAGTCTAGATCAGTTAGGTACTTGGCAGGATTTCCTCGACTTCTGGAGCCAGTAGGTGGAGTTATCATCACCCCATCATCATTATGATGATCTAAGGACATGCGTAGAACATAGTCAACCACAATAATGAACAAGAATGGTGCAAGTGTGTCTCCTTGGAGGACGCCCCATAACACTTCAAATGGTTCTGTGTCACCGTCAACAGTAGACACAAATGTTGTCGAACCATCGTATACTGATCTGATTGCTGCAATAATTTCATCAGGAATCCCATATAATGAAAGTATGCTGAACATACGTGAGCGAGAGACTGAATCAAAGGCCTTGAAGAAGTCAACAAAGATAACAGCCAGATGCCTGTCTTTCTTTTTTGATAACTCTTCAATTATCCTTCTAAGTGCCAAAATGGGCTCCATGGTCCCACGACCTTTACGGAACCCATTCTGATTTCCACGTAGCAGTCTCTCAATGGGATCCCTGATGCGATTTAATAGAATTCTATTGTATAGTTTTGCAGCAATCGAGATCAATGAGATTCCCCGAAAAGAACCATAGAGTGTTAGGTTGCCCTTCTTGGGAACTGGCACCAACTTATTTGTTTTCATTTCTTGTGGGACTCTTGTTGTCCGGTACATGTCTACTATGATGGGATAGATGAGCTTTAAACACTCAGGTATTTTAAAGACCTCAGGGGGAACACCATCTACTCCACTGGCACGATTGGTCTTAATGCTCTTTGCAGCAGCCTTCACTTCTGCAAAGGAGATATCGCCAATGGGAATATCTGGGAGTACAGACTCAGACACTTTTACTTCTATAAAGTTATCAGGCAATACCCTGTCATTATTGAGGAGCTTTTCAAAGTGGGCTTTCCAACCATTGAGGCGATCGGCTGGTGATTCAGCCTTAACCTTGGTGGTTGGTTGGCTTTTCCGCCCAGTAAGCAGATTGATCGATTTCCATGCCTGGGATGATTGCCTGCTGTCGTCAGCATCATTGATGGCATCAACCTGTTGGTTTATTAGCTCCTGTAGATTAACAGAGTACTGCCTGTTCAGGGACCTAGATGCAGCTTTAACTGCATTCTTGGCCGCTGTAGTCTGTTTGAGTCGGGACTCTTTCTGTGCCTTATGAAGGTCATTTCGGCACTTCTGAATTTTGTTGTCAGTCCAGGGGGCCCTTTTCCTGTTTCGAGGGTATACAGGAACTGTTTCTGCAGCTGCTAACTTAACTGCTTCTGTAAAGGCAGTATAGCCCTCACAGTGATCTGCCGCCTCAGAGGCAAGAGCCTCATACTTGTTGCTCAGCTGTAGTGTGAAGCTGGATCTCACACTTGGCTGTTGCAACAGAGAGGACCAGTCATGCCGTGGCAAGGCAGATTTCGTTGTTCTGTTAGCACGCAGACTAAGTCTTACCTTGGCCACAATAAGGCGGTGATCACTGGAGAAGGGTCGAAGTGTAAATGCATTACAGTCTTGTATAGAGCTCCTGTATTTCCTACGAAACAGAATATGGTCTATCTGGGACTTGTGACCACTGGGTCCACTATGAGTCCATAGCTTTCCAGTTCGCTTCTTGAACTGGGTTCCAGTCGAAAACAATCCATTTCCAGAGATAAAATCCTGAAGATGGACAGAATTTCGGTTAACACTATTGCTATAGACCCAGGGCGATGTAGGTGATTGATGCAGACTTGCATTAAAGTCTCCCAGGAATGTTAAGAATGCATGCTGATCCACTCCATCAGTTGCTGCTTGTAGATTGTGGTAGAAATTTTCCACCTCCTCTACAGGGGCAACACTAATTGGAGAGTAGCACACAATCAGAACCACCTTAGGAAACTTCTTAGCCAGTCTTCCAGAACATGAGAAGTGGCAACGGATGATGCGGTTAGAGATTTGGTCTATTTTGTCCAATGCTGCATGTGCAGTTGGATTCATCAATAGACCAATTCCACCATTGCCACTATCATCTGCTGACGCGAGGGCGAGTCGCCAACCGCCCCCCATGTCCTTAATCAGAACCTCATCAGTCTGTCCAGTCTGCATTCGGTGCTCTTGAACACCCACTGCGCTAAGAGAAAGCTTATCTGCCAAGGCAGTCAGCTCACCTTGTCGCATTGGGGACCCGAGTGTTAGGGTGTTTACTGAGGCTAGTCTAGTGACTTGCCTCAGATTCACCAATGGCTTTGTTGGTCGGGGTGGAACATGAGAGTAGCCTCCAACTCCAGAATCCCTCTCCCCATCACAATCTGGCCTCCCTGGTGACCAAGGGTTTGGGCCAGAAAGGTCATCAGGAAAGGTACTCAAAGAATTGTTGGCTGCTCTCTCTCCAGTAGGGGGTGAGACAGGCAGCCGGTCAGGAGTTAACTGACGCCTGTGAGGCCGATTGTGTCCGGTAATTCCACTGGCCTCTAGTGGCCGGACCTCCGCATTGCTAATGTAATCCATAGTGGGGGTTGGGGGGTGCTTTTTTGCCGAGTCAGCTCTCGGGGCAAATACCACACCCTGGTTTGCCATTCCACAGGGTGGGTGTCGCAATGGAGTCAGATATGAGGCCCATCACCCATATCTACTCTGGCGTACATGACCCACCATTGGCTGTTGCAGCTCATCTGCTGGGTCATGCACTGTACCCTTGCTGCCAGGTGCAGGTCGCAGTGAAGTGCCCTCAGAGTGGACATGAGAACACTCTACTCCTAACCAGCCATTGGTAGATCACCATCTGCCTGGTCAGGCCATATACCCCTGCAGCCAAGTATATGGGTCCTTAATCCAGGACCAAGGGCGTCCTTATCCCAGAACGAAGGGGGTCCTAGTTACAGGACCAGATTTGCCCTAGTAAGAGGGTCTATGCAGCTACAGGTGGCACCTCCTTTATGCTGCATGGAGGTGGCAAGTTTTCTTGATCAATGACCTAGAATACCTGACCTGACCTACAAATCCTTACCTCAAATATACAATTTATAGTTTGTCATTTTGACAAAACTATTCCAATAAAATAAAATTAGTTATATGTTTTAACAAAATAACAATACATATAATTATAATGCCAAAATGCTTTTTGTCAAAAAATTTGACAATCACCAAATTGCCAATGACACAATATAATTTTTAAGAGTGTACCGCTCAACCACTCTGGGCTCAATATAACTGTATCTCTCAATGACTCACCATCGAAGTAAATTATTGTACCCAAATCGTGGTGGAAATTCAACATTGTTTTCAAACCTGAACCTTCAAAAACAACTCCGATCTCCGTTAATAAATTATCCAAGTCCAGCACATCAACACAAATTTTATCACGAGCTAATAATTTAGTGACCAGCTGTTGAAACTTAAGATATTGTAAAGGTATTTCTTCCTTAAATTAACCATTTCTTCAAGTTCCTTATCACAACAGACCTCAGTTCCGGGTCATTCTCAATAGCAAAATAATTTCTAACAAGTTTTTTATACAACATTTTATTTATAAAACTTAAAATATTAGTGAATTGATTTCTTACGAAACCAGTTTTTATTTTTGGATCGCATTTATTGGTTCCAACAATAAATACTGGAGGTGCAGTAGTTTCAGGAACGCAAAATAATTTGTTGCTAAATGTGAAAATATTACGGAACCAAAAATAAATAAAATCTATATTCTTCATATCACCATAAACTTTGTGAATATTTTCATCTTCAGCTCCCACTATAATTTCAGCCTGATCAGAAAGTTCATGCGAAAGATTAAACACAACGATATAAATAGCCCGTCTACTTAGAAACATCTGATGGGTTGATGGGAATAAATACATTGGCCACCAAAATCGACTATCTGTAGAGAAAAGCGACTGTCTTCCTCATTAAATTTAGCCAGAATATCTTGAGGTTTACCAGATAACAATATCTCTTCTACACTTTTTGTAATTTCTGAAGGGATGTCATATTTATTTTCCTCAAACTTTGATTCATATTGTGTGACGTCATTTCCGCTATCAGATATATTTCCTCTTTCGATATCTACTGAAATATCTTCTCTAATTTCCTTGCTGCCTTCTATTTTAACAGGCTCATCATAAGAACTGGTGCTATTATTCATGTCTCTATCGCTATTTTCACCAGATATTACTGATAAAGTTCATTGGATGCCATTAGTGTATATTTTTTCACTGTCTACATTAGAAGCATCTTCTTGAACTTTGAATTGTAGAACACTTTTTGCAACTGTCTTTGCCACAGCAATATCTGGATCAGCCTCTAATATATCAACACTCTTTAAGTTAGTCCAGTCAGAGTGTTTATCAGTATCTACTGTATAACACAATTTGCCACTGAATCAATACCATCTGTTATTGGTTGATTCTTATCAAACGGCTGACCAATAAGGGACTTCTTCAAACTAGTTTTACCAGCCCTCTCTTGTCCCACTAAAATTAATCGGGTTTTCAGTATCCATGTCGTCCCTTTAGAAAGAGATGCTTTATATGCAGCCAATGCTTCTGGGCCTCTCGCCAGTATCTCTATTGGCAGTTTTTGTTTTTGTTCTTTTATGTATTTAATTAAAAGTTTTGGAAGTTTCATTGTATTTGATCCACTTATATTCATAATCATTAGTCCCATGTATCTGAATTTATTAGCAATTTCTATTGTTGAAACTTCATTTAAACCCCAAATACTAACCAGATTCTGGGTTGTTAACTCAGAAATATCTGCATCCAGTGTAAATTAAAATTCTTTCTCCTTATCAGATAGAACATCAAGAGTAGATTTAATTATATTAGTTATCTTACCCTGAAGTGGTTTATTTATGGGACCAACCCATCCAATATACTCAACAATTTCCTTCACTTCTCTCGTTTCCTCCAATATATCTTCTACCTGTTTGATACTTTTCTTTGTCTCAGTTTGATCTTCACTAAACGTATCAACTGTATTTGTGCCGCCTCGATCTCCTGTATAGAGTATAATTATTGCTAAGCTATCCTTTCAATGAGTTGACATCCAATATTACGTATTATAGCAACGATAAACGGGACATTAAGATGGTTAAAATAATAAACAAATAAGTTTTTTTGAAATATTTCTGATCTGAAGTATGAAGCTGAAATAGATCTCACTGATACTTTTAAGGGGGGGTTACACCATTTTGGTCCAAAATATGTCGAATTTTTTTTATGGTCTATTATAATGCACCATTGAATGGTGTTTCCAAATCTGAAAACCGCTATTTAATAGCTCTTTTAGTTTTCAAGTTATGTAAATGTACATTTAGGGAATCCTATTGAAATTACTATTACTATGTATAATGAAAGGTCGATTATCTCCAAATATTTTTTTCATGAAATTGTCAACTTCAAAACCCTACTACTTCTACAATTTTTGAATAATTAGTCTGAAACTTTCTGAGGGTGTCTAGATAGCCACCCTGCATAAAAGTATCAGACAACTTTTCGAAATGTTTTGTTAATAAAATTTAATACTATTTATAAAAACAGCAACAGCATCTAGAGTAGCATCTACTGTAGAATAGCATTTAGAATAGAATGCCAAATTTTAGCCCAAACCAAACAATTTTGAAACGCTGAGAGTGATAAATCGAAGAGTTGTCCGAAAATGGTGTATCTTTTAAGTATAAAACGGACTTATTAATATCCGTTATCATTATTATTATTATCATTATTATTCATTATCCGGGGGGCAATAGTCCGGGGGCAATTGGGGTGTGGGTTAGGGGTGTCCCTTTCTTATCTAAAATGACACTTTATTACAGGCAAGGTGATATATTATAATAAACCTTGTTGTATGTGTAAAAGCTTTTGCGGATATAACAAGTCATTTTTCTCCGCAATGTACTGTGTAGGTGTTTTAGCGGACATAACAAGCCATTTTCTCCGCAATGTACCGTGTAGGTGTTTTAGCGGACATAACAAGCCATTTTCTGCCGCAATACGCCTAATACTCTAAAAGACTGGAACTCAGATGGCGAAATCTGTCAGCTGATTTACTGTCAACGTGGAACCTCTCTTTGTTCAGGCTCGGCCAATCAGGGCGATTTTCATTTTATCTTGTATAGAGGCCTACGGAAAACCGCGCAATGCATTACGGTTTTTGTTTACCTTTCTGAGCCTCAGAACATCGGCTTGGAAATTATTCTGTGCTTCTGTAGAAGTTTCAGACTTTAGCCAAACATTAGATGGCTTTGATTATAAGAACGTAAATCTATTATCTGCATCTACCAACGGACTGATGAAACTACTGGGCCTATTACTGGCTGAATAACAATCCATACTGTGGTACTGCAATGCATACCAAACTGCATTATTTTACTTCTGTTTACTGTCTGTTATTAATTGTTATATGTTGATGGATATGTTGTTATATTTGGAGAATACCGATAAATAATCATAAAACCCCCAATCTTCTTGATTACTGAAGGTAAGAGGGACCGGTTACCTGTAGCAATTGCGACTTACATTATAGTGGTTTTGGTGTGAATTAAATGCTATTTCATAATACCTACATGTGTCAGTTGCTATCCTCCTTATATATGATCAAATTCAGTGACGGTCGGCAGATCAGTGTGCAGCAGTGTGAAGTCGTATGCAATAGTGTGACAGATAATAAAGCATCTCCTAAAGAATGTGCTATTTACGAAAATCAGTAGCCATCTCGTTGTGTTTAGTATAAGTCATAACTCTGTTTTTATACTTAAAGCGCCACGTCCTAAAGGAACTGTTAATATTTCCCCGAAAGTGAATAATATTGTCAGAGATTATATAGTAACAATCAATCGAATAATACCGTAGGTCTGAACCATAATCACTTCAAAGCATCCGAATCCAGTCTCCCTTAACCGTGGGTGAATGATCGCGCATAGACTGGCTTCGGCTAATGTTACTTCATGTGCACTAAATACTTGTTATAGGCTAAAGTCGATTTATAAACAAGAGGACACCTAAAATTGACAGGTTAAACTGCTAAAGGTCTGAAAGCGCAAACAATAATAGATTTCAGTTTCTGATTGCACGTAGGCAATAAATTCGAATGTACCGGTCGGACGGTAACCTGTAGGCCTAACTACCTAGCCACCCGAACCGGTACTAGTATTACTTCGATTGTGATATTGTATATTGGTAGGCTGTTTAAGAAATTAGGGACTGTACACCCCTTGTTTCTTTTAGAGCTTATTTATTTCTGTCAGTTTTATTTATCTGTAAGTGTAATATTGAGCAGAAGGCGTGTAAGCCCGCTCAAATTGTGCAAATAATTTGTAGGCTGGATTGTTGTCTGACTGTTGTTGAGTCTGAAGCGATTGCAGTGTGAGTAGAGTGCATGTCCGATAAAGTATTAGTTAGGAAGGTGGGGGCATCCAGTGTTGTAAGGTAAATCCCCCCCCCCCGAAAGAATAAGTCATACTACTCGGTTGGAACGCCTACTAACTAACCATTTCGGAGTCTGCATATACTGTAGTTTATTTAGGTTGATAGTAGTCTGCCAGCGTTTGGTCTGTATTTTGTTTGAATAGTCTGCACGGGTAGCATAATATTTATAATTCAGAGTCTATGCAAGTATTCGCAACCTACAACCCCCTAAGTTTATTCCTACAGTAATTGTACTTGTTATACATACCGTTATAGTTAAATTAACCCCGGTACTACATCAGGGCTGCTTGGCGTAGGTAAAGACTGGTGATTTTATGCTCTAGTCACTCCAGCAGATACCGTGGTTCTTTTAGCTGTACAAGTATATTTAACTGCTGGTTATTTGTTGTATAAGTATTTGTACCTAATTTAGGGTTTAGTGTACAGTGCTTTCCAAAAGTAATAAGTGTGTAGGCAGTATATTTGTGTTGTAAAGTGGTTAATAGGCACGTTAGATCTGGTTGGCTGCGGTAATTAACTTCTAGGTACGGAGACTCCGGGTACATAATGTAGTACTTATAGAGCTGTAGAGCTAAAGACTATAAGTCGTCAGACGGTGGTATTTTCTTATCTGGACAACGCAATTTATTTACTACTGCTTAATTATTTTCAAATACCGTAGTATCCTGTCCGTTTGTAATAACCAGAAATTCTAACTCCTTGTTCGGCTGGTTTGTAGATTTCCTGTGAAATTACCCTAAAATTTGTACGTGTAACTTTTGGTGTTTATTTAGAAATTGTAATCCTACACAGTAATTGTATGTAATTTGTCGTAATAAGTAACTTAGTAAAGTATAATTATTTGTTTTAGTGTCCAACAAGTGGCACTCCACTGAGTGCGTTCAGCTTCTGTGTAGTGACACCTTACTTAGAAATAATAACATTTATTTCAAATATTGTCAAAAACCCATTATACGGGTATATATATATTATAAATCAACTCAAACCGATTTATAAAATAGTAGGCCTGTTATACATCAATTAGGTCTTAATATCAGTTGGACTACTGCTTAATAACAGTAATAAAGTAAAGGAAAGTAATCCTAAAATTCAGAAATTCAGGCTTCGTAAAATAATTGACATTACCGGTATTTACGATAGGCTTATTATATTTATTTCTATAAATTTAAGCTGAAATTATATACCGCTATTCTGTAATTAATCCTAGTCTATAATAATACTTATATATATACTATAAGTGTATGCTGTATACCGGTATTTACGGTAGGCTTATTATATATATTTCTATATATTTATGCTGAAATTATATACCGGTATTCTGTGACAAACCTTAGTCTATAATAATACTTATACATATTACTATAAGTGTATACCGGTATTCTAATATATTGTATATATATCACGTTACACTGAGTAACGGTATCGGTAATTAATTACTAGGCTTACAGTGGATACTGAATTACTAGACTTACTTTAACTGTCGTTATAGTAGTAGGTATTCAACTGTACAATCAAACATGGCTGACACAAAGCAAACTCTGTCAGATAGACTTCTAGAAAGAACAGTCTGCGACTCAGACAGGAGTGCAGAAAATATGAGACCTAAGTCCAAGTCCCCTCCTACTGTAAGAAAGGTCATCCCTTCAGTAGTAGTATCAGACCCTAGGCTAGTCAAGCACCGTAGGTCTATTATAGGCACTCGGGCTCAAGTCAAGCGGGACCAAGAGGCAGCTGTTAAACAGCAGCAACACCTGAACCAAGAACTTATTTCTCAGCGGTCCGATAGCTCCAGTAGTTCAGATACTGTAGAGTTGACACCCAAGATCGGAGCAAAGATGGCAGAAGCGGTTTATTCGGATCCACTTCTCATTCTTCCTGAAGCCGTACTCACTAGGGTATTGATTGCGGTGGAGGAACATCAAATCGATTGGGCGAGAAGTAAGCGATCGACCAAGGACAGTTATGCGGGATACACAATAGAGGAACTGAAGTCTATTGTCGAGACGCAATGGAACTTCCCCAGACCCGGACTCCCGTTTAACTTATCGGAAGCTGCCTGGGAGGACTTATACCGAATGGGAGTGGTAAAGGACACTAGAGATCCAGCTGTGTGGAAGAGGTCGGCAGCAGGATATGTACAGGGATTCTTCAGCTCTTTGGAGCGACTAGAGGAACACCTGTTTCACCAACCCCAAGGACCTCAAGAGCAGGGAGAGCTGCTTTATCAAGTTCGAGAATGAATCTTAAGGATTAGACTAATCCTTTCGGCCTTTGAGGAAGCCTCGAAGAGAAGTCAAGATACTTCGTTGCAAGTTGCCGTAAAGACTTGGTTCCAACGAGTGAGTCTTAAAGTCCAAGGAACGACCCAATGGAAAATTCAGCTAACTGAGCGCGCAACCCACGGAGAATCAACAGATGCTACCTTTTCTCAGGTGGAAAGCGAAGTTACATCAGATAAACCTCAGAAGAAAGACGCTATTGACATCTATCTGTCGGACTATCAACGATTTATAGGTGACAAAGAGTTAAGGAGAAGGCTAGCTGGACTTCACCCTAATAGTGAGGGAGCCAAATTTGTGTTAGACTCCTTAGATGCCGAAATGTTAGCCGCGGATCGAGCTAAATTTGAGGAAAGAATCCGCATCGTTAGAGTCCAAGAAGAGCAGCTAAAGAAAAAACAAATAGAAGACAGAAAGGCAGCAACAGCGGCAGCGGCAGAAGCGAAAAGAAAAGCGGAAGTGGCAGAGGTAGAAAGAAAAGCGACAGAGGCAGAAAGAAAAGCGGCAGCGGCAGAAGCGGAAAGAACTGCGGCAGAGGCAGTGGTAGTAGCAGAATGGAAGGCATCTGAAGAGACAACTCAACTAGAGTTGGAAAATCTTCAAGAGAAGCAAGACTACTTAAATAAACAGATAACAGCTAGTCAGATGCAGATGATAAGTCGATCTACTCCCAAGAGACAGGGATTTACATCATCTGATGAAAGCGATACAACAGATCCTGAAGGTGGAGGAAATAGATCTCGTTCCAGCAGACGTAGAAGAACAACCCACCGTCAGAAATTGCCTAATTTGCCCCCAGCTGTGAGAAGGAAACTAGCTAGTGTAGACTTAGGTAGTACAGAACCCACAGACCAAATTACTAGAGTAGAAAGACTCCCTACTATAGTAGATGAGCCTGAAATAATTGGGCCTGTTCTCGAAGCCACCCCTTCTGTGATAGAGACCCCTGTACTTCCAGAACCTAACTCTAAATTCCCTTTGCACAGTACCAAACTACCTGTGCCCAGTAGAATAGTTCCTGAATTCCCCCCGGTCCTGGACGCTGAGCAAGACATCAACGATTTGTCGCCCGTCGTCCCTCGTCTGCCCGCTACTATGTTGGCGGCTCCCGCTTCGGCGGTAGAGTGGGTGGATGAGCGACGGCGGGGGATGGATCTCCTGCTCGGACAAATGGAGGAACATCGGGCACGTTCCTTCCAACAGGTCCGGGAGTTGGAAGGGACTGTTCAGCAGTTAAAGGGAACAGTAAGAGAGGGTAGGTTAGAACTGCAAGAAGTGCAGCAGAGTATCACGTTAGAACGCGACAAATTAGTAAATATACAAAGGGGTATACCACCACCCCCTGTAACAATGTGTCAACCTGTTAGGTCTGAAGTTTTTCATGCACAAGGTGTGGAGCCTACATGCATCTATACTGCTAGTGATGTAGAAACTCCTATAGTAAACCCTATTAAGGGTAATTATAAACCTGTTGATAATGATATTCCATATAGACCTGAACATAATCCGAGAAATTTATATACCGATAACTCGATATTAAATAATACGATGGCCCAAGAAAGTTTTACGCGTCAAATGGCTAGAACCGAAGCCCGTTAAGTGGTAAAGGTGCGAGAGATCGTCAAGTTCAACGGAGATGAGATGAAATGGTTACCTTTTAATGAATATTATAAAGATAACATACAGAGTTCCGTACTATCACACAGAGAGAAACTTAGATTCCTTATCGAGTGCTTGGAAGGACCTCCCAAGTTAATGGACATCCAGATGGATTAAGACAAGTTTGGGATACACTAAACATCAGGTATGGTAATAGGACTAACATGGCTAGGTATTTGTATGCGAAATTAGTAGCGCCCCGAAAGTTTCTTAGCAGCGGGATTATAGAATTTTCCGATGAGATCCAGGAGATCTGTAGACAGTTAGATTGGCTAGGTAAGTCTCATGAATATCAGAGTTCTATGGTTGTTGGAGCCGTGGCCTCTACTTTGCCGAAGGGTGGAGTAGGTACGCGTTGGGACAAGAGAGTGCTCTATATGATGGACCAGCAACAAAGAGACCCTACCATGGCTGATCTCATGTCATTCTTAAATGGAGAGGTAAGATTACAGCTCCTAAAGCAGTCCCGAGAGAAGACACTGGAAAATAAAGTAAGTGAAAAACCCGTTTCTAGGAGAAAGGTAACACCAGTGTGTTATACAGACGACAGCGAAAGCCAAACCTCCCAGGAGGAGAACAGCGGGAAAGACACCGAAAGATCTTACTATGTCAACAAAGCACCTAAAGACGTAAGTAAATTTAAGTCTCGAACCAGTGACTGGAGAGAACAGGTAACAAAAACTCATCCTATGTCTCCTAAGAGAATTCATGGAAGAAAGCCCAAGGAAAGAACAAGTGTGCACAACACTACCCAAGTTAAAGTAAGTAACATCAAACCCAAATGTGCATTGTGCGACGGGCCCCATTGTTTAAGTGTATGTGATGAATTCTTAAAGAAATCCCTAAAGGATAGACGTGATATCATGTGGGATAAGCGGTTGTGTTATAATTGTCTCAGACAAGGACACCAACGGCGAATCTGTTACTCCGATGCGAGGTGTGCTAAGTGTGGGGCGAAACATCATATCTTGCTGCACACAGAATTTGAAAGAACTAGCACGAGTCAGGTAAGTGAGTCCAAAGTACATGTCCAATTCAGTGATGTGAACAACACTGACCACAGCTCTGAGATGGAAGGATTTTACACGGACGAATTCTCCGATGAAAACGAATCCTGTTATATGATAAACACCGCAGTGTATCGAGCACTTACGTATGAAAAGGACACCGACAGCGAGCTCCCCCTAACTACTTCTGACCGACAACCATCTTGGAAAGCACCAACTTCCAATGTAGGAATCCGAGAATTTCCTGTAGTACAGTTGAGGGTCCACGGACCTAAAAGGAGTTATATAGTGAACGCCCTCCTTGACTCTGGTAGCACAGGAACATTCATCGACAAAGAACTAGCCGAAGACATCTTTGCTGGACAACCCAAGTTCCGAACTAAGTTAAACATGTCAGGAATTATGCAGGTTTGGAAATCTACAGTAGCTACAGACTACTATGTAGGAGTGTTGTCCACTCCCCAGGACGAACTAGGAGAACACAGCATAAGGTCAGTAAAAATGGTGGCGATAAAGAACTTTTCTACCAGCCAAGTGGAACCTTACAACTGGGATGAAGACGATTTTACCCAGCAACATAATATCCCTAGATTGAACACCGACTACCCAGGGGTGCAAATATTGATCGGCCAAAATGCGCATGAGGCGCTTGAGACATTAGATAAACGACCTGCTCGACCGCAACCATTGCAAACCTATGCGGGAAGAACGAGAGTAGGTTGGTACTTCACTGGACCTTCCCGTAGAACACTCATGGAAAGATTACTTACCGAACACATACATCAGGTGAGTGAATGGGAAGAAGAAATCAGTGAGGGAGAGACCACACCTGAGGGAACACCATACTCCTCAGATAACGACGATATTACTCAATTATTTGACGAGGAAAATACAATCGACCTTCTCACCGAAAGTGAAGCTTGGAGAAACCAAGTGCACCTGTGCCATCTCATCAATCATGGCGGACAATTCGACTACAACAACGAGCTAAATGAGGTGATAGATCGACACAATGCTAAGATTCGCGATGAACACGCCGTACGATTCTTTACTCAAGAAGCTGTAGAGCCTAACACCTACGATAAGGCTCTATCTGTCGAGGAAGAAAGAGCCAAGCAGATTCAGGAAACGACTACCCATTTTCTTAAAGATCAAGGTAGGGATGAGATTGGTCTTCCGTTCCGACGGCGAGAACCCAACTTTATAAATAACCGACCCTTAGCGGAGGAGAGAATCGTGCAACTACATCGGCGTCTTACGGCCAATACTTCAGCTAAAGAGATGTATAAGACCCAGCTGAAGAAATTCATCGATAAGGGATATTCGGAGCGAGTACTGGAAGAAACACCCATAACTGAGAGAACGTATTATCTAACACATCATTACGTTCCCAAACCCGGTAAACCCAACGAAGTCCGGGTAGTATTTGACGGCTCCGCCCTTTACATGGGCCAATCCCTTAATTCTGAGTTATTGCTAGGACCCAACTTACTCCAATCCTTCTTGGGAATACTCTTAAGATTACGGCAATATTCTATTGCTTTCGCCTCGGATATAGAAGGCATGTTCTTACAAGTAAAGGCGCTGGTTTGGGATCGAGACAGCCTACGATTTCTGTGGTGGCCTGAAGGAGACCTCAACCAAAAACCGGTGGAGTATTGGATGACCATCCAGGCTTTCGGGATCATCTCGAGCCCCTCAAACGCTTGTTCAGTAGTGCGCACCACTGCTGATGACAACCGAGACGCCTTCTCTAAAGCGGTTATCGACAACATCAAACGGGATATATACATGGATGACAATTTAATGTCCCTCCCATCAGTGGAAGAAGCCATTGATGTTGCCAAGGGAACGGTAGAGTGCTTGAAATGCGGTGGATTTCGACTAACCAAATTCACGAGTAACTCCCGTGAGTTTCTGGAATCGATCCCGGTAGAAGACCGAGGGGTTAAAGATCTGGACCTTATCAAGGACGATCTTCCAGAAACCAAAATGCTTGGTTTGAAATGGGACACGGAGAGAGATATCCTGTTTTTTCAGCTAAAACAGCAAGATAATCCAGTTCGAACTAAACAGATTTGTCTAAGTATCCTGAGCACTTATTTCGATCCATTGGGATTTATTAGCCCAGTTATATTGGTTGCTCGGAGTTTAGTTCAACAAATGTGGCTTGAAAACCACTCGTGGGACGATCCACTTAAGGGAGAACTACTAAAGAAGTGGATGAAATGGGAAGATTCTCTACCATCCATCGAGAACTTTACGATTTCCCGTTCATATTTTGGTCACGTTCTCCCCATGTATTCCTATCAACTCCATGTGTTTGGAGACGCCAGTGATATGGGAATAGGTATAGTAGCCTACCTGAGAGTTGAAACTCCGGACAGAATTAAAGTCGCCTTGGTTACTTCTAAGGCCTTGATATACAACAAGCTACGAGTTCCTCGAGCGGAGTTAAAGGCGGCTCTATACGCTACAGCCATCGGCCGGAATGTAACAGAACATATCGACTATCCACTGGAGAAAACTGTCTATTGGACTGATGCTTTACTCGTTTTGGAGTATATAACCTATGAAGTCTGTCAGTTCAGCGTCTTCGTTACCAACAGAGTAGCCATTATACTTAGTCGCACTAATGTAGATCAATGGAGACATTGCCCTGGGACGATTAATCCAGCCGACATCGCCTCCAGAGGAGCAACTCCTCAAGAACTGATAGATACTCCGGACTGGTTAGGTGGCCGTCGTGCATTTGTAAGGCCGTCGTGTATTTGAAGCGATGCTTCCATCATCACTACTCCAGGACGAAGATCGCTAGTGATACCGCTCCATTGACATCTGCGCAGGTCCATGCTATTAAAGATCTTCCCAAATATAAGGTATCAGATAGGTTTCTGACGGAGAAGATCAGTTACCAGGAGCATGAAGAAACCAATAAGCAGATACTGAGACTCCTGCAATGCTATGAAGATTCCGATAAGTATTTCCTATTGTTGAGAAATCCACAGATGCGCTTAAGGGATCGTTTCTCTAGCACAATGATAGATGGGTTAATACGTGTTGGAGGGAGACTAACTAATGCTCCATTATCCTTTGACACTAAGTTTCCCATACTCATTAGAAATCTTGAAATACAAATCAAGATGATTGTAGATGTTCACAGTAAGCTTTACCTTGCTGGTAGAGAACGAGTTCTTAGCGAAATTCGAACTCGCTATTATTTTCATAAACCCCGTAGAGCTCTGAACCAAGTTCTTAGGAACTGTATACCCTGTAGGAAAGTATTCAGTAGGCCTTTAACACAGCGAGAGGCAGAATTACCTAGGGAACGAGTAAGCTTCTATGAACCACCCTTTACTAATACCGGTGTGGATTTATTTGGCCCTATTGAAGTATATCGTGCTAGGATATCGTGCTCAAGCGATGGTGTGTCATCTTTGTCTGTATGACTTTTAGAGCGATCCATCTTGATATGGTGAACGATCTATCTACCAACAGCTTCATACTGAGTTTATGCCGACAGATCGCTCGCTTTGGCACTAGCAACACGATGAGATCTGATAAGGGAACGAACTTCATTGGCGCCAATATGAGATCAAGGCTTACGTTAAAGATTGGAACCAAAGACAGGTGGACGATCAGCTAAGGGTAACAGCATCTAGCTGGACCTTCAACGCCGCCGACACCCCTTGGTGGGGAGGAAGTTGGGAGAGATTAATAAGAAGCGTGAAGACCGCATTTCACTTTATAGTACCGTGCCGCGCGTATCTCACCGACGAACTTTTGCGGACGTTAATGGAAGAAATCGCCGCCTATCTTAACGAGAGACAGCTTATGCCAGTCTCATCGAGTCCCAACTCCCTGGAAGCGCTAACACCCGCGCACTTCCTACTGAAGAAACCGAATGAAGAAACGAGACGAATACTGCCGACAAACTTGGCAACTTATGCAGTTATTATCCCGTCGTTTCGCTGACCATTTCGAAAATCATTATCTGCCTACGCTACAACTTCAAACCAAGTGGTTTGCGCAGCAAGAAAACGTCAGCGCCGGAGACATGGTCCTTATTGTGGAATCAGATCTTCCATGTAAGCGGTGGCAGACAGGTCGCATCATCGAGACTCATATCTCCGATGATGGTTTAGTGCGATCGGTAGAACTCGTCGTCATGCGACGTAACTTTAAGAAACCTGGAATTGTATTCGAAACGCAGCAACTCAATCGCCCAGTTGGTCGTTTATGTTTACTGAAAGAGACAGAGAACTATCCGGAAACTATGGAAGGCAAGATACTCTTCCCACGACCACCTCCCTAATCCAACAAACATCTAGGGACTCCCCAACGTAACAGCGTCTGGAGTGGGTGTGTGACTATATTATTTTATATGTTTTTATTATTTTTATATTTATGTATGTATTATTATGTAATTTTATTATAAACGTTTTCTTTAATTTTATTATTTTATTTAGTAGAATGTTATTTTAGCGATTATTTAGTAGATTAGTGCAATATATATACACGTGTTTATTACTTAATTACTTATATTATATATTTAGTGCAACGGCAAGAATTAATTATTTTTCTCTTTCCTTACTGTCCGTATCATATTATAAATACGTGACTACAGTAAGATGAAATATCCGTACTTATTAAAGTACAATAAAGCTCCTACTATACTCAAGTATTATTGGTAAGTAGATTATTAGGAATGCAAAGTTCAGATCCTCGTGTCTCGGCTAAACCAAGCTCTGGGTAGACCTTGGAAACGACTTGCCTCTTCTCACTGACATTGCTTCTTGCAATATTGCTCTCATACCGTATATTAAATAATACATATAGTAGCGTGATGTCCCTTTAACAGCCCCTTTAAGCAAAATAAATCTGTTAAACACTTTGACCATCTGTAATTCTAGTCGATTAAGATATCGCGGCACCCACCGATATACTTGAAAGACACAACTCTAGAATCAGTGGTTAACGTCCCCAGACAAGTTCTGGAATAAATCGGTGCCCATCTTAAATATTGCATAGTTAATATTTATAAAAATTTATTAAAACAAATGTTATAATAGAGTAAATGCATGCAAATAAACTCTAAGGAGTTTGTAAACCAAAAGAATCTATAAATCAAAATCTGTTAAAATTTAGATCCTTTAAAATTCTAGTCGATTAAGATATCGTAGCACTTACCGATACTCTTAAAAGGACAAATTTCCTAGAATCAAGGATCCCAGTCCCCAGACATGCTCTGGAATAAAATTGTGCCTATTTAATATTAAATAATAAAATTTACGGGAATAATTTTAAATTCATATCCTCTCATGAATTTGAAAAATTGTCATTTTATACAATTTATAACATTCCCAAAATTCCATTAATTAATAGATCATGGGAGCGGAGATTCACCCTATTAAGTATATTAGCGTGAGAGAACCTCTAATATATGGTCAATAGCCGATAAAATTCATAAAATCATGTATAAAGGGGAATATTGACAATTAAAGAATTACTATTAAATAGCATCCCAGATCTGTATGCATGAAAATTACCCTAATTCTACTGCTAGCTTTCCATAATGTCACCATAGCAACAACCACGCTTGAATTAGAAGCGAGTTAAAAGAACAATAGAAAGCTTGCCCCATTGAATAGCATACGGAATAAATAGCGCACTGCTAGTATCCAAGGATACATAATAATAACGTGGCATTCTGGAAGGCACTTGACTAACGGAGAAATGGCCCAAATGTGTACAATTTGTGACAGTTGTGTGGAATTTGTGCGTTTATAGGTGAATGTTGCTACTAAAGTGTGTTTACAGTAGCTAGTTGCAGTTGTGAAAGTATCCCTACCTCTGCAGTAAGAACCTGAAGTAAATCTAAGCCCTTGGGACGGACAGTGGAGTGACTCGCGCTGGTTATTGTTGTCGTTGTGTAGCTACTACGTTGGCGATAGGCACCGCAACAACAGTACATCAGCGCTGAGGATCTTGCGCTGTCCGGGGGCAGTGAGGGGTAGGCAGCGACGACCGCTAGCCTAATTATAATTAATTATAATATTGATAAACTCATATAGCAGCTATGACTGAGTTGATAGAAGATGATCTTGGTATCAGGGAGCGATATACCCTACCATTGCAAGCGTTTGTTGATAGCTTAATACGTGGCGACGCTAGTCCAACTACTACGGAGGACGATGGCCGTTATATCGAACCACCAATGTCCAAGGAACAACTCACGCGTGAATATGGACTATAGAAAATTCACCGCTCGCTATACGCATCGTAATGGTACGTATATGGACTTCTTAACTACTGGCCATCCTATCGATTTACACGATACGGACGATGTAGACACCGAAAGGGAAATGGTTCTATTTAAATATCATACCCAGCGGAGTTGGAACGATAAACCGAGAATCGAACACGAGAATTCTATTCGAAACCGACTCGAAAGAGAAGACGTTGAAGAGCCGGATAAACGCAGCGACTTCAACGAATATCTGGAATTCTTGAGAGAAACATATCTCAATATTGCCAGCCAACAAAATCTAGAAACTCGATATCCTCAAGGTATACATCATGACCCTATGATAGAACTCAAACGGCTCTATTTCACTATGATGTATCTTACCGCCGATCGACCGCTACCTGTCGTCCCGGATAGCTTCGAACAGATGGAGGAATATTGTAAAACTGGAGAACGATCACCCGCGTTTCCCCTACAGGACGTGCGTCTTTGGTATTATTGCGATGAATGCCCTAGACCCAACCAACAAACGGAAAGACATAAACATCCGCGGAGACGTTGCGCTAAACACAGTTTTACTCGCTATACTTACGGGAGTTTCGAGCGAAACTTGTTCGACGTATCACCTACGCTCGCTCGACTCAAACGATCCTTAAATAAACCCATGATCAGAGTTCCGGAATACTCGGTCAGACCTCCTCATTCCCTAGTGAGACCTCAAACTCTTGATCCTAATAGTATAACGGATCCTCCTGAACTGTACTCACTGTTCAAAGATCTTGTGTTACCCGAACAATTAATCGGTGGCACTCCGGTAGTGGGCTCTCTAGATATTCGCCCATCCTACCTAGCCGGATTGGGACGCGGACATCTAATATCGCCGTTCAACCCGTACAATCGTCCCGGTTTAACCCCGATACAACCCGTCACTGAAGTCGAGGAGAGCGTTGTACGAAACGCGTTAGACGCTATTCGGCAGAAGATCGGAAAAGGAACTTACGATTGTTTAGAGAAACGCAAATTGCAGCAACAAGTCCAAGCGGTGAAGGAGTTGGCCTTACCCCAGTTCGATCGAGAAATCCAGAACCTCGAGGAAGACATCGAACTTGGACGAACCTATTCTCTACAAGAGTTTTTAGACGAACGCTTACAACGACAAGCGGAGGAAAATCAGCTCGAGGAGAAACACATCGAAATGGATGAGAGAGAAGAAGCAGCTTTAGCCCAACCAGAAGCTCAAATCCTTATGACTGATCTCTATTCCAAAACCATCATTCATCCCTCGATGGTTCCCCATTTCGGAGACAAACTCTTCGCAACGGTACAACCCCAACCGGTTGATATCAACCTAAGATCTCGAGATCTTATCGCTGACGCTCCTATGTTACAGCGTCCGCCAATCGAGGCCGCTCGTGTCGACGGTATACTCGTTGAACCTCCGGACAATCGAGCGGATCTTGTCCGTCGTATGGTACACGAGGTCAACATACGCGCTAGACCTTTGCCGAACTCGTTTTATGGGATCAAAGATCACCCTTATTATGTCAATCTAACTCAATATTATATGGTAAAACCGGAAGATCCTACACATAGTCTAAGGTTTCTACCACTAATAAATCCTCTCGATCTTGTCGAACTCGAACAACTGCAGAAACATCTGGATCAGTTAGTGAAAGTAAACTCATTCAGAAAACCCTACAATGTTTCCAGAATAGAGAAGGATATAATGCCTCCGTATAATCTCGATGGATTTATCAAAACTCGATTAGTCCACTGGAATCTCGACGTGTTATTCGAGGAGGAGAGAATACAACGATATGGAGATGTAGAGACGTATACTACACAGTATCTGAAGTATAGGGATCTACCTAACGCTAGCGAATGCGCCACCTTGTGGCATCCAGTGGGGATGACCCTAGAAAACGCCACTAAAGAGTGGAACGAAACTCTTAACGTTATCGAAATGTATGGAGTTGTCACTTACGATAACGAAGGTAGCGTTCCGGTTGGAGAACTGGGAACTACGCGCATGATACATATACGAGGACTAGCTGGTTCTACCCACGTGTTTACTCGAGCGTGTTCCGACGTGATTGATTATTCTTTTGAGACCCTCACCGAGATACAAAAGAAACTCCGACATGGACAATTCGAACTCGCGCAGCGTTACGTCACCGACACCGAGCGCAAACCGGCCATGGGTATCGATGGATCGATGTTACCCCAGCCCGTGCTCGAGATGTTGTTTAACGAAAGAATCCTTAAAATCGGCTCAGCTGTTTATGGAGATCTCCAAAACGACTTTAGGAACATGGAGAATATCCCATATCCTTTCGTAGATACCCAGCTGATTGCTCCCTGGGCAGAAGGCCGAGGTTTCTTCCGAACTATGTATGCCAATACACCCAGCGGCATCAATAAAGTACAACGAACCTCCATCGGACATCTTGCCTTTCAAGAATACGGATGGAATTTCGAAAGTCGGAAACCCTATCAACTATCAACAAGTATATGGAGATCATTATTCTCGATTATACTTCAACGGACCATTGACCGCACCTGGCGTCGTGTATAGCTTCATGAGTGTTCCACTTCGTCCCTCATTAGCTATATACACTATCTTCGAGAACGCCGCACTTGCCGGTTGGCTAGCCGATGTGTGCAGTCGTACTATATGCGCCCATCCCTTAATACTTGGAACCAAACTCGCCAAGCTAGATGAACACAATAAATTCATCCGCTTCGAATGCTTTAGGCGCTTTCTGACTCCGTTCCGTAACGTTGATAGTCAGTTCAAGGACCGCGCTCTGACCAAGCTCAGCCTAAGAGACTCAGCTGCTGAGAAGTTAGACAGCGCTGGATTCGCCATTTTCAAGGACGTTTGTATACAGAACTTACATTCCTCTGTAATACAAAGACCTCGAATCCCCACGGGTTATTCTATCGTGGAAGTTCAGACACTGGGTTCGCTTGAGGAGACAGCCACACCTACCTCAGCTATGCAATTGGAAGACGAACCAATATGCTTAGAATCCGAGGAGACTCAGCCCACAGCGCCCCGGAGCAGTGACAACGACTACGTCTTGGAATGGTATCAAAGTCCACAATGTCTCACCGCGTACGATTATCGGCAAGCCAATTATGTCTCTAGGAAACGCTGCCGATTATGCGCATCGCAAGACCATTTCACCCCGGTGGACTCCGACGTACCCTGCTCCTACTTCCGTGAACAGCCTAAGATGGAGATCTATTGTGCGTATTGTAGACTCAATAACTTGCACATTTTCGCAGTCTGCCCCCAATTTATGATTCAATGCCATCATTGTCAGTTTAAAGGACATGCAAGTTTTGATTGCCCTTTCAACCGTGATCTAGAAAGCGTAGATGAAATGATTACCCTACGCTACATCCGAGCCTGGGAAGCGAACGCGGATTTACATTGTGAGTCACATCATCGCTATTACCCTGGACGTGCCTACGAAGGAGTTTATGCGTTCCACCCGTATCTATTCGCGTCCGTTGAACAAAAATCTCGCACACCGAGTTACGAACTAATGAAGCGTATTGGCGAGAATATTTCTACCAAATTTGTTCGTAAATATCTCAGGAACATTAATCCCAATGATCTTAATTCCTATAGCTTGATCAACTTCATCCGTCAAGATCCGGAATATGGTGACTTGTTCATCAACTCGCATCCAACCCTATGAATATAGAGCCCGAGAACGCGAGTTAGAAAGAACCATCAAACCGAGGAAATTTCTCACTACTCACGGTCCACCTACCGCTCTCGTGCAGATGACTCGTCAAGGACCAGTAAGAGCTGCTGTCCTGAAACGCGCTCTGAAGGTTGTTCGACCTCACTCCACTGAGGTTGATATCGATCAACCGGGTACCTCGACCGGCGGATACACCGACCGTAACCCTAAACCTTCCGATGCAATTGTATTGCACCCTTCACCCAGGAGTTATAGCCCTCCTAGTAAAGTGGCTCGCCCCAAAGAGAAAAGGACTCTTGCTAGCCTCAAAAAACTGCGTAAACGCCATTGCATAAAAAGGACTAACTGTTTAGAGTATTTTTATATTTTAGAAACTGTGATTTTTTATATTTTATAGAATTAAATCCCTTTTTCTGGGAGCGGTGTAAAAGCTTTTGCGGATATAACAAGTCATTTTTCTCCGCAATGTACTGTGTAGGTGTTTTAGCGGACATAACAAGCCATTTTCTCCACAATGTACCGTTTAGGTATTTTAGCGGACATAACAAGCCATTTTCTGCCGCAATACGCCTAATACTCTAAAAGACTGGAACTCAGATGACGAAATCTGTCAGCTGATTTACTGTCAACGTGGAACCTCTCTTTGTTCAGGCTCGGCCAATCAGAGCGATTTTCATTTTATCTTGTATAGAGGCCTACGGAAAACCGCGCAATGCATTACGGTTTTTGTTTACCTTTCTGAGCCTCAGAACATCAGCTTGGAAATTATTCTGTGCTTCTGTAGAAGTTTCAGACTTTAGCCAAACATTAGACGGCTTTGATTATAAGAACGTAAATATATTATCTGCATCTACCAACGGACTGATGAAACTACTGGGCCTATTACTGGCTGAATAACAATCCATACTGTGGTACTGCAACGCATACCAAACTGCATTATTTTACTTCTGTTTACTGTCTGTTATTAATTGTTATGTTGATGGATATGTTGTTATATTTGGAGAATACAGATAAATAAATCATAAAACCCCCAATCTTCTTGATTACTGAAGGTAAGAGGGACCGGTTACCTGTAGCAATTGCGACTTACATTATAGTGGTTTTGGTGTGAATTAAATGCTATTTCATAATACCTACATGTGACAGTTGCTATCCTCCTTATATATGATCAAATTCAGTGACGGTCGGCAGATCAGTGTGCAGCAGTGTGAAGTCGTATGCAGTAGTGTGACAGATAATAAAGCATCTCCTAAAGAATGCGCTATTTACGAAAATCAGTAGCCATCTCGTTGTGTTTAGTATAAGTCATAACTCTGTTTTTATACTTAAAGCGCCACGTCCTAAAGGAACTGTTAATATTTCCCCGAAAGTGAATAATATTGTCAGAGATTATATAGTAACGATCAATCGAATAATACCGTAGGTCTGCACCGCAATCACTTCAAAGCATCCCAATCCAGTCTCCCTTAACCGTGGGTGAATGATCGCGCATAGACTGGCTTCGGCTAATGTTACTTCATGTGCACTAAATACTTGTTATAGGCTAAAGTCGATTTATAAACAAGAGGACACCTAAAATTGGCAGGTTAAACTGCTAAAGGTCTGAAAGCGCGAACAGTATGCCTTAAGTAATGGGACTGTGTGGCAGACAAAATGAAAGTTGTATTTATTATACAGTACCGGTTGTATTCTCTGTACAGTTATTTTACTGCATTGCAGTACCGGTAGGCCTATTGGTACCATTATAGTTTGTTTATTTAAGTAGAACTACCAGTTGGTTAAAACGCCATTGATACAAATAACCAATAACAAACAACCTAACAGATAACTGAATACATAATATTATTAAGCTAATTGCTGGTTTATTAGTTTATTTTTATGTTACATTTACGGAACCAAACTGCACCTAAAACTAGGCCTATCTGACTACATGTACATGACTATGTTGTAGGCCTAATACCTTCTGATTTTCAGTGGTCTATATTCTGATATTAGACTAATTTTAATTTCGTTCCCATGGTACCCAATATTGGCAGGAGGCAGTGAAGGGTAATATTCAGTTAACCCGCATCATATCGGTAAGTCAATTAGGCCCTATTAAATAAATTAAATTGTTTTAGAGAATAGTAATTAATGTAATTAATTCATTTAAGTGTTATAATGATTATTACTTACTATGGTACGTGGTACGGTACTGAATTAGACCCTAGGCCTAACTAATTAATTGAACGTGTTGTAATAAAAGAAGTCTATTAATTAATTACCTGTAATAATATGCCGGTTATCTTTACAGAAATCCACAGCGTTGATGTGGCTCCCAGTTCCTTCAATCCGGTTGAAAACCTCCCCGGTTCCAGAATTTATTATATAAATCAACCCGTTCTCCCCAACAGCATCGATTCTCAACCCGTTGGGACTCAATGCGATCTTCCGGACCTCAGGAGTAGCTTCCTGTCTCCACACGGTCTCCCATGTACCAACAACGAAGCGATGGATCATCCCTCCCTCACCTACCGACACTACTGACTCCCCATCCGGACCCCAACTGCCCAACACAGACCCCAGACCCTCCCACTGCGCCCCCGGTATTGGTACAACAGCTCCCGGGTTCCGGTCCGCCAAACTTTTACTGTTCTATCCCGCGAACAGCTGGCCAACCGGGACCCGTTCGAGTCGAACCGAATACATTTAACCCACCCAGAATGTCCCACCCAGTTCGTAACCTTATAGTTCCTACCAGTTATTGATATAATAGAAATCCCCCGACGCCCCCACATGTTGCTATGGGGGATGGAGTATTTTTGGGGATGGAGTAAGACAGTTGGGTCTAGAAATAGAACATACAAAGACGAAATGGATGTGCTTTAGTCAAAATAGTAAGGAGAAATGTACAAGAGGACTCTATCTAAATGGGAAGTACCTTGAACCCAGTATATCTATTAGCTTTTTGGGAGTTAAGTTATTTGATGACAGGAAGGACATTATTAAAGAAATTAATAAATTAATATATGGTATATCTGATACATTTCATCGCAAAGGATGGACTACAAGATGGTATACAACCGAAACTATAACTAAGCCTATGGGAAGGCTATGCAATACCTACAATTATGTACGCGATTCGATTTTACTTGGGTATTATTACGAGATATCAATTGGAGCAAGTAGATATCTCCTATCGCAAAGTTGTAAGAGGTATATTACATTTGGGTCGATATGCCTCTAATACTGAATGTTATAGTTTGCTATCTATATTGCCGATATCAATGAGTGTCTATCGCGAGATTCTGAGTATTATATTTCGAATTAATTCCTGTCCAAATATTCGATTGCATTATCTTCTTAAGATACTTTTAGATGAGAATGTCAATGGTGTCTCACGCCATGGATACCAAGGACTCGGCAGTATATTCAACAGGGTATCTGAGGAGTATCCATTACCATCAATCAATTCTTTGTTGAGCTCACGCTACTGTAAAAACTCAATACAATCTCGGATTTCTTTGGGGGGACTAACTCTGGCTGAGATGCTAAACGTTTCATTTATTACCTCAACATATAACACACCCGGCATGAGTTTTACATCTAAACATAACAGGGTGTTGGAGTATTTTAATGTGTAACTATATATTTGCAATTTAATTGATTTTAACAATTCCTAAACCGAGCACGATCGTATCCTTAGTTAATATTGTATAAGGTCATTGACACTGGATTTGGATTACAGTTTTAAACTTTTAATTACCTAACTTTATGTCTACAAACATTTTACTATGTGCATTGGATGCATTTTTATTTATAACATTTTAATTTTGTCGCCTAGAGCGAATTAATATAATATATATATATGACGTCCCGGTTGGAGGGATTTATATCTATTCCCGCTCTACCCTCCCCCTCACCAACCACTAACTCCCACCCCGGTACCTCCACTACGACCCTCCAACCGCTCGCTTCCCGCTCCCAGACTGTCACCGACCCCCCCAAGGTTCCCGAGGCAACGCGGTTCTCGTCCGAAGAAACCGCGACTGTGTAGTAATCGATAGAACCTCCGGATCGTGGTAGATATTCCTTTTCGTAGAGAGTCGATGAGTTTATGATACAGGGGAGGTTGTGAGACACAAAGACAACCTCCTCGGTACCCGGGATCAGTTTGAGATCCCGGGTCGCCGCCATTGTTGGGGGGATTATTGAATCTAAAAGATAAAATAACATTTAACTATAATTTATTCTTCTTATTCGAATATAATTATATATAATAAGGGGGGGGGGGGGGGGGGGGGGGGACTATCGGGCCCCGAAATCTAAATCTAATGGAATATATGTTATAGTATTTTTTTCTTTTATCATTTTTAGGCCTTTTTACATCACTCATAGGAAAGTACAATGTTATTCCCGTGCTCTGCCAGAAATGGCAACCATGCCTCAAAGAATAACTATTATACAGTGTTGTAGAAACCACTGTAACCCCGTATGCCGGCCATGCGTGTTAATTAATTATAAATGATTTGTTGTGGGGTGGGTGACGGCGAATAAATATATGTTATAGTATTTTAACATATATTTATTCGCCGTCACCCACCCCACAACAAATCATTTATAATTAAATGTAATGGAACGTTGGGAGGAGTTTAACGGTTAATCCAACTAACAGTGTTTATGTTGTAGTCACGACGAGCCGCCGAGAGTTTATTGTGTGTGAATAACAGATGTTGTCCTCACGTAAGTTTGAAGATGATATTTGGTTAGTATTTATTTTGAACTAGAATATAATACCTACTTAGTATTTATATATTAATTTGAATTATTCTTGTATTTGTGTTTAGTTTAACATCCATAGATTGTATAAATTATTAAGTAATTAAACAGGACTAAGGATGATCCAACTCTATAGCAAATGGAGCGGAAAAAATGAATTCGCCACCAGCGGGGATCGAACCCGCGTCTCCCGATAAACGTTCAGGTATGCTAACCACTACACCACGGAGGCTCCTGCATCTTGCTATTTCAATAGCAACCGTAAGGTAGCTTATCACCTATAGCAAATCATTCGGAAAGATGCAGGAGCCTCCGTGGTGTAATGGTTAGCATACCTGAACGTTTATCGGGAGACGCGGGTTCGATCCCCGCTGGTGGCGAATTCATTTTTTCCGCTCAATTTGCTATAGAGTTGGATCATCCTACGTCCTGTTTAATTACTTAATAAATAATTAATTTGAAATATTTCAACTGAATATTAATATAACTAGACGGGTGCATCAGTGGACTGTTGGTGTTTGCAATTAGATGGAATTCATATAAATTAATATAAAAATTTCAAACTTGTTTTTCTCGGTGGTGCCAAATTTTGGTGCAGCACTAAATTTTTAAATATGTCAATTTTGTAAATTGATTGTTTGAATCTGTTTTTCACGCAATAGGGGTTTTTTGGGTTTCTGGTTTCGATAGAATATTCAGTATACGAGTTTCACCAGACGTATCAAACTTGTATTTTTCGGTGCAGTTTTGCAATTTTGGTGCCAGCACGAAATTTTGAAAATCCTTTCAATAGTTCAATTGCTTGTGACAACTTATTTCTCGCGTTTTAGAGGTTTATGGTTTATCTTAATGCAAAAGCCTTGTTTTTTTTCTCGGGAAAAAAAACTTCCAGGGTAAAAATATTTGTTCTAGAACATTATTTTTTCAATAACAAATAGCTGACATTTTTCTTGAACATTTAAAGAATTATTATCTAAAATTAATTTGTGTTCATTGCGATCGTTCATTTGATTAAATTGCCGACTTGTTTTATTTTATTTGAACATAATATTATATTTGTTCCAGCTACCATTTAAAAACTAAAAAAAAATATTTTAAAAATGCTGCAAAATTTTCAAAAAACGCTCACACATCGGGCTATGCTAAAGTGCCCCTTCAATATTACCGCTGTTTTATTGCTGACAACTGTTCTATTCCTATTAGCTATAAAAATAACATAATTTTATAAGTATTTAAATTTGTCATTAATAGAAATTGTTTCCAACTTTATAACATAATTTATTACCAGGTTATTTAGTTATTTTACGAGTTATTTACCCGAGGGACATGTTATAGACCCGAGGCGAAGCCGAGGGTTTATAACTGGCCCGAGAGCAGATATAGAGTGAGAAATGGAGCCGATTGCACCGTAACATTTTTTTATTTTGGTTTTATATGGTTGGTGAAAGCACAGCGCTGTTTGTAGGGTGACACGAGGTATTCATACTTATTTGACATTGTGACGGGTTTGTAGTCGTAAAGTATGTGAAAGAGTCATTTTGAGTGAGACGGCCGGCATTTCTAATCTTAACTATTTTTGATTCTACCATATTTACTTCCATTCCGTTTCAAATGTTGTAACTTATTAAGGTATAAATGTTCTATTTCATGGCAGTGATTGCAAGAAGGTGTATTCTGAAAATTTTCCAAATTTTTTT
>JAUCBJ010005057.1:0-30250 GCA_032718475.1 Nemertoderma westbladi | reverse complement strand
CGAACTGTTATAAGTATACTTTGGTCATTTTCTAAAAGTCTGTGTGGGGGTGGGTGTCGAAAGCCAATAAATAACTAGCCATAGTATAATTATAATTGTACGCAATATGGCTTTTACTGCACGAAGGCCCCACTCGTTTTGTTTCTAACATATAATGTTTCACCCGCGATTTGTATTAATTAATTAATTAATTAATTATGTTATAGATGTTTTGCTTTTTGTTTCTTTTAGATCGTATTTCTTTTCACCTGAAATTCAATTATATTTTAAATTATTATTTTTTTCAGTATCCTATTATTAGATGTTCTTTCGTTCTCATTTACTCCTTTAGAACAATTAAATGTTATCCGTATCCCCTTTCAGTAAACCATTTAAATCCCATATTTGGTTTCTCAGAACAGCTAAAGCAGTGACCTTACCCCTAGGTCAGGCCTACGAACGTACAAACCCCGTCCCTCGTAGCTAGCTTGTTTGCCAACCCCACCGGTTCAAATTGGCATTGCTTAATGGGACACTCCTTAGTAAAATTAATCTTGTAACACAGTATTAAAATAATAAAATCAAGTTAGTAAAATTGGCAAAATTTCAACAAATGAAGCCGACCGGAGCCTCCGTAGCTCGGTCGGTCAGCTCGGTCAGCATGACCGAGCAGTTACTTTGAGTTAATGAACGACACAGACGGACGGACTGACAAACGGACATTAACGATTTGGGTTGGCCCTTACTTAACTATAAAGACGAACTTTTTGTTGGGCGCAGCTTTGTAAAGTCGTTAATGACGTCCAGGTGGAATCGAACTGGTGGCCTCCAGGTCGGAAGTCTAACGCTCTAACCATTCAGCTAATAGGCTCAGGTAAAAGGTGATGGAATACTACCTGATATCGCAAATTTACCTCCTGAAGGCCCCCCATCTGTCAATACCATTATCTGTCCGCTGCTGCCACTATGTTCAACCCTAGTACTTGGAGACAATAACAAGTTATATTAATGCTAAAGCTCTCAGACTTAATGGCTCGCCCACGCCCAGTAGCAGTAATGATCAAAAGATAACTCAAATATTGAATGGACCTGGGTTAAATAGAAGATACGGCTATAACGCCTGCCCCAAGAATTTAATGCAGAAGTTGTATTTTAATATTGAATTCTATATAACAATAAAATATAAAATACACATCAATTACATCGATTAACATGGAAACAATAATGTTAGTCATTTAAAGTTAACATCCACCTCATCTCCGTCTTGGGGTTGTTTGCTACGACGTAAGCGATAACTGAGTAGACACATAATAATATAATGAGGGATATTTATTAGAGCCTTACGATACAGCGGTAAAAATATTATAAGTACAGTTAGATTGATGCTGCAGTTAAGGACGATACAGAAACTGTGTACATCTACCAACAGGTCAACCACTTCAGGTTCAATTTCTTCCTGATTAATCGTGAAAATGTTCACAATATCTCTAACAGAATCCACGGTTTCAGTCATGAGGAATGCCACGAATAGAAACAAACTCACCAACAGGGCTATTGTAATTCTCAGACTGCCTTTGGGCTGTTTTCCGCGTTTAAATAGACCGTATACTGTGGCGACGTTGAGGCACGTAACCATGACTACTGGAACCGTGGTTGCGATCACGCTCTCCACTATATTGTAGTAAACTTTAACCACAGTAGATCTTCCGTAAATATTCGTTAAATAATCGCATCGGAGTTCCTCAGTGGGGTTATCGTGTATCCGATAGACAGGGGCTGTAACCATGGCAACACTCAATATAATTAGTAACACAATTGTTACGGTCACTCGTTTCCTTGACATCATCTTGCCATAACTTCTTGGCCAATTAACAGCGATGTTTCGCTCTATCGCTATGACAACTACTAGCCAATATGAGACCAGAGACGCCGCAGTCTCCAATGGATCTGCTATGTAGCATCTAATAACAAGTTCTGCTAAAGATACTCCTGTTAATATGGTTTCTGTGTTTACAAGTTCAGCCAGTATTAAAAGTATATCACTAGCGGCACGTGAGCCCGTTAATGTTCCAATATTCTTGTTCCTTAGTTCCGGGTAGGTGAGAACGCTTAATATAAGTAGAATATTTGAAGGAATTCCGTATATGTAAGTTGTGTAGGCTGATAGAAGGCCTAGAAGTTCGCTAATGTTGTTGCTGTTTGGTGATGATATCGTATCATTTTCGTATTGAATATCCATTTTAATATGTTAATTGCATTTAAATTTGTTATTTATTGTTAAGAAAGGGTATGATACACCGCGCTCTTCAGGCATATGAAACTATAATATTATTGAGGTCAGTCATAAAACTGTCATAAAATTTCGTATTGCAATATATTGTAATTAAAAGTATCTTCTTAAAATAAAGTTTAGAGAGCAATAGTATGCGTTTACCCCGTTCATTATGGGGTTTAGTGTTTAATGTTAACGTTATAAGGGTTATTTTCTTCGTGTGTAATTATGATGTATCAGATATTAACCATTCCAATGAAATTGTGGTGAGAAAGCCGAGGATATGAAATATATAACTTTTAACCTTTAACCAATCATAGGATGGGTTTTCCACTTTGATTATTTATGCTTATCAGGTTTTTTAAGGTTAAAAATCGTAATCTTATTTGTTCACCATATCCCCCCGGAATTGGAATGTAAGACGATTTTTAGTGAGACACCCTAATCACATTAAACTTTTAACCAATCATAGGAAGGCTTTTCCACTACTTTGATTATATATGCTTGTCAGGGTTAAGAATCATAATCTTATTTATTCAGGATCCGTGCCGGAATTGGAATGTAAGATGATTTTTAGTGAGAGTTGGGCGCAAATTGTCCGGAAATCCATCATCTTTGTGTTTAGTGTGTTTAAAAACCTGATTTATTTTATAACATTTGGAGCAGGTGTGTTGGTGTTGGTGTTTTCTAACCTAAACAATAAACAAAATTTCATTTCATTTGCGATCAATTTGCGCTGGTGATCTTCTCAGTTTTGGTCAATGTGCACCACTATATACTGTATCTACCCCTACATCACACGTATACCTTCACATACCTTACGTATCTCACATTGAGAAAGTTAACTATAATATCACATAGCACAGTCAACATACAAATTTTGAATAAAAAATGTTCATGTTATTTTGTATAAACCACTTTTCGGCTTACCCTTATTAAGCGGTCGTTGGAAGACAATATAAAGTGCTAATTACTTTATCCACCATAAAGTAAATAATTATTATCAACGAAAATAAATAATATTTAGGTAAATGGTAGTGGATCGCTTGTTAAATATAAATTCTCGTTATAAACTGATAGAATTCTTTCTTTATGTAAACGAATATGAAGTTATATCAATCAAGTTAGTGAACCGTTATGTATGCCGTAGTGAATGTAACGGTGTGACAGTGATGGGTGAATGATTACCAATAGGGCGATTCGTATGAACGAGTTTAATTAGTTTCATTTTATTAATATGATAGAAACCGATGGATGGGGGCGTTTTGAACTATATTACGTTCGTTCTTTGTTGTGTCAGTTCGACCGTGACAAAAGATTTAACCAACGCATAATAACTTTCCTATGTAAAAACAGTTAAAAGTATGTATTTTGTCATCATATCAATGATTTATATAATATCATATCATATATGTAACCTACGCCCACGTATATAAAATTGCTACCAATTGCAATTATTACACTTACCAAAAATGAAAGAAAATTTCACCAAAATATTACAAACGCCAAATTTAAATAGTTTCACCGCAAACAATTATTTGGCACCAATATAAATCCACAAAGTACTAGATGAGTTGTAAATTTACACTAAAACTTGTAAATGTATACAATGTTATTTGTTAGTATTGTATTAAATTCAAATGTTTGTATTAATTATTTAAAATAACAGTATACAATTGATTTAATCACAAGTTATGTAATTTTCAAATAGCGATAACTAGAAATATAATAATAAAGTAGCAGTAGATAATAATTAGCAATAAAGTCGCATATTTTATTCTTCACATTATATTTGCCGGTTTCAGTATTGTTTATGATTAATATTGAGATATTTCTTTTATTATTATTTCCAACTTAATTTGTAAATTCATAAAATTGATAATAGTATACCCAAGTATACACTAAACAGTCAACATATAGATTGATAGATAGACGCTAACAAAGTGACTGTGGCACGTTATACTAACCGAAATATTGTTGCAGTTTATTTTCCACTTGTAATCTGTTGCAGTTGGGTGTATTTTCCAGAGGGGTGAGTTTGAATTGCGTAAGACCCCTTTAAAGTGCTGTAATGCTTACATAACATCCACCCACACGAAGTTGAGTCTTCGCGCAGCACGTGACATGTTAAGTGTCAACTCGAAAGAATTATAACCAAAATCTAAGCAGATGTACCCAAATCACTTTACTACCTCGAGGCAGACCTGGTAACTGCAGCAAAGAAACAGCCAGTTTTATAGTACATATATGCCAGGTTTCAGCTTAAACCGATTAAAATCAAGGAAACCGTATAAGTTTTTCACTTTCTGAGATATCGCCCTCTAGCGGCAGACTGGAGAACTACAGATGAATCACCTTTCTCAAAATATGCGGCATGTGGTCTGATACCGGCAACAGGTTATTAACAAGGAAATATGTAAGGTTATCACTTTAATTAATTCGCCCTCTAGCGGCAGATGGAAAACTGCAGACCGATTACCGACCCCAGAAAGACACAGGATATCTTCTAGCACTTATCGGACAAGTTTAAGCTTGAACGGAATCACGATGAAAGGGTCAGGGATTTCACTTTGAGACATTTCGCCCTCTATCGGCTGCGCTAGACCAAAAATGATGGGGGGGGGGGGGGGGGGGGGGGGTGTAAGTCAATTTGCACCGACTGAAAATTGAAATTGCGCCGAATGATTGAAACGGAAATTGAAACGGTTCAACTGTGCATGTATTAGTAATAATTTATATTAACAAAAAATGATTATTTATTACATACATGGGAAATAAGCACTATCTCGAGGCATTTTATTTACCGAGCGCAAGCGCGGTTAATAAAGGGACGAGAGATATTGAAACAATTTTCTAGTTTTCTTATTGTTTATATGTTTTTAACATCCATAGATTGTATAAATTATTAAGTAATTTAAACAGGACTTAGGCTTAGTTACTTACTTAGGCTTAGTTAGGACTTAGGCTAGTTCTTATTTTTACGATGAATTAAGTGATTGGTGCAATAATAATTCTCTTAACATATCTGATGTAGCAAACTTACCTAGTGATACGTTTACCTTTACTAGCGCTGCTTTTAGTACCACATCATTGCTTGACCATGTAGTGACAACAGCCGCATCCGAATCGTTTGTTAATGAATACTTTGTTTCATACAATTTATCTACAGTAGATCATATACCGATCTCTGTAGACCTTAACGTTATACCTGATTTAACTCGCAGTGCTCAGCCCCCTAACGTTGATGTAACCGACCGTAACCATTGCAAATTACAATGGGGTCCTCCAAACTCAAATGATATAAAAGAGTACAGCAAAGTATTAAACTCTGCACTGGCCGACATTTCAATACCTGACGGCTTGAAATGTACAGACCCGAACTGCAAGGACCACTGCGAGTCAATCGAAAAGTACTGGGAATTTATTTCTGGTGCAATTATCGATTCAGCCAGGAAGACAGTACCGTCTAAACAACAAACGGGCGAGTCTAGTCATAATTATAACATTCCTGGCTGGAACGACTCAGTCAGGGATAAATATAATTTGTCATTACATAAGTTCCAAGTATGGCGGGAAGCGGGGGGCGTAGACGCTGTGCAGACAGAGGTGCCGACATAGGTGCCGACATAGGTGCCGACACAGGTGCAGATACAGGTGCCGACATAGGTGCCGACACAGGTGCCGACACAGGTGCCGACATAGGTGCCGACATAGGTGCCGACACAGGTGCCGACATAGGTGCCGACACAGGTGCCGACACAGGTGCCGACACAGGTGCCGACATAGGTGCCGACACAGGTGCCGACACAGGTGCAGACACAGGTGCCGACATACGTGCCGACACAGGTGCCGACACAGGTGCCGACACAGGTGCCGACACAGGTGCCGACACAGGTGCCGACACAGGTGCCGACACAGGTGCCGACACAGGTGCCGACACAAGTGCCGACACAAGTGCCGACACAGGTGCCGACACAGGTGCCGACACAGGTGCCGACACAGGTGCCGACACAGGTGCCGACATAGGTTCCGACACAGGTGCCGACACAGGTGCCGACACAGGTGCCGACACAGGTGCCGACACAGGTGCCGACACAGGTGCCGACACAGGTGCCGACACAGGTGCCGACATAGGTGCCGACAAATGTGCCGACATATGTGCCGACATATGCACTCAGATTTCTCTCAATATGATTATCTCACTAAATGACTTACTTGTTGTGACGTTATATACTGTCTATTTGTAACTTTCAGAAAAATCAAATTCCAAAAGCTTTATATGGCAGATTATCCCCGTCGGCAGTATGCAAAGGTTTAACACGTCAAAAAATATTTTATACCATACCTGAAGACCCCCTGCGATAGGAACACATGTTGTATAATAACATCCTGCTGTCAATAATTAACGTAAATCATATGTTTCATTCACCCAATAAACATGTTAGCATGTTTGTAGCATGTTCTTTATCTTTATATATATGTTCTTAAAAATACTTATTGGAGTTAATAGTGAATAATTAATAATTAATTAATTAACAATTAATAGTGAATGAAACATATGATTTACGTTAATTATTGACAGCAGGATGTTATTATACAACATGTGTTCCTATCGCAGGGGTTCTTCAGGTATGGTATAAAATATTTTTTGACGTGTTAAACCTTTGCATACTGCCGACGGGGATAATCTGCCATATAAAGGCTTTTGGAATTTGATTTTTCTGAAAGTTACAAATAGACAGTATATAACGTCACAACAAGTAAGCCATTTAGTGAGATAAACATATTGAGAGAAACCTGAGTGCCGAAGTCGGTCACTATGTCGGCACCTATGTCGGCACCTGTGTCGGCACCTGTGTCGGCACCTGTGTCGGCACCTATGTCGGCACCTGTGTCGGCACCTGTGTCGGCACCTGCGTCGGCACCTGTGTCGGCACCTGTGTCGGCACCTGTGTCGGCACCTATTTCGGCACCTGTGTCTGCACCTGTGTCGGCACCTATGTCGGCACCTCTGTCTGCACAGCGTCTACGCCCGGAAGCGGGATCCCCAAGACAAGGGAACGTGCACAGAGAATATCTTGCGGCAAGAGCCAATTTTAAACGTGCGTTTCGAAATTGCAAACGTTTAGATAAAGTGAAACGAGCCGATAAGTCAGCTGCTGCCGAGACGAGTAAAGATTTTAATACATTCTGGAACTCAATTAAAAAAGAGACAAATGTGCGTATCCCGCTTCCCAACGTAGTTAGCGGTGCAGCTGGAGAGGCCGAAATATCCGATTTATTTAATAACGAATTTTCAACGTTGCTAAATAGCGCTTCAGTAAGCAACGATTTCTCATTGAACGACATTAATGACGTGCTAGGGTGAAGTTCACCACCGATATGTTTATTAGTGCAAATGAAGTAGGATAATAATAATAATAATAATAATATTGGTTATTTATATAGCGCTTTTCTACGCTCAGCATACTCAAAGCGCTTTTATTATCATTACCCCAGCAAAGCTACTACTAGGATCGGCATGCTGCATTGCAGCTGCATTTTAAGAATGCTGTGCCGGCTTGTCAACAAAATTGCACCGCCACAACTCCCTATCACCCATGACATTTGCTAGATCATCCGCATCTTTAAGGCCAGTGTCCTTTAAGATGCGTCTCAAGAAAGTCATGGGCTGTCCACCATGCTTATTTACTCCATGAGGCTGCCAAAGTACAAGATTATGCACTGGCTGGTCCTCACGGCGAAAGCAATGTCCTGCAAAGCGGAGGCGATTTTGTTCTAGTGTCAAGCTTGGGGGAACCAATGAGACACCTCCAATGTTATATAGTGTCTGGTTGGAGATGTGTGCATTGTACTTGACACAATGAACCCGGCGTAGCATTCTTGTGAATGTGCCATCCAGAGATTTGGTGTCCTCAGCAGTTAGAGCCCAGCATGGACTCCCGTAGAGGAGTACTGGAACTACTGCTGCTCTAAATAATCGGACCTTAAGTTTCCGATTAATTCTAGGTGACTTCCAAATCCTGGAAAGCCTATTCAAGGCTGCCCATGCCTTTCCCTTACCAGCAAAGCTAGGTTCCCATTATACCGCTGGGTTGGCGTAGGCACTAATGTCTAAAGTGTCTTGCCTAGGGACACAACAATGCGAAATTTCTACAGCCTTTAGTCGGATTCGAACCTGCGCCACCAAACACTATTGTGTAAGTAGTTCAGGCGCCGTATCCACTCGGACACTGCGACAGGATGTGCACTCTCTAACCTTAAGTTAGGTATATCCGTAGGCCCTGATGGTATCTCGGCAGAGCATTTAGTATATGGTAATAGTAGCAGGCTCAATACCATGTTAGCTATTCTTTTAAGTTCTATTGTTATCCACGGGTATCTCCCAAACTCAATCATTCATAGTATCCTCATACCAATTATAAAGGATAAGAACGGCCCGTTAGACGATAAATCTAACTACCGACCTGTAGCCATTTCTGCAGTATTTAGTAAGTTGTTTGAATACATAATATTTTCTCGTGTTGAATCACATATTATTTGTAGCGATTATCAATTTGCTTTTAAACGCAATAGCGGGACTGAATTAGGGGTATATGTGCTTAAGGTAGTAATCGACTACTATTTAGATAATGATAGCCCAGTTTTTGTATGTTTTTTGGACGCCTCTAAGGCATTCGACCGTATAGAGCATGATAAATTATTAAATAAACTTAGAGGTATACCATCTTATATTGTGCGTATTATAGCATACTGGTATCGTAACCAAACCCTACAAGTAAAGTGGGGGTCTACATATGCTAATAGATTTACAGTATCAAATGGTGTTAAGCAGGGCGGAATTTTGTCACAGTACTTTTTCAATGTTTATATGGACGCCCTAACATATAGTTTACTAAATACTAATGTTGGGTGCATGCTCGATGGCGTACGTTGTAATAACTTAATGTACGCCGATGACATTGGTTTACTATCAAACTCAATGGTAGGGTTACAACGACTCATTCATAAATGCGAAGACTATACTATGCCATAGCCCACGGCATAGTAATTAATATTAAGAAATCGAAAGTAATGCACTTTAAACCAAAGTCATGCGCTTCTACAGCCATTTCTCCTGTGTACCTCTGTGGTAGGGAACTCGAAAAAACTGATAAGTTTTCATATTTAGGCCATATCATCCACGAGACTAGGGATGATGACTACGACATTAAGAAATGTACTAGAGGTTTATATGCTCGTGCGAACTTATTGTTACGTAAATTTTCAGTTTGTTCAGTCTCTGTGAAAATTAGATTGTTCCGTGCATTCATTACACCTCTATACTGTAACGCATTATGGTCTCGTAGTAATTACTCGTCGTCAGTATATAATAGGATTAGGGTGGCCTACAACAACGCGGCAAGGAAGTTATTTTCAATTCCTCCGCTGTCTAGTATGTCACTATTTTTTGGTTCTCACAATTTGCCTTGTTTTGTGCACGTACGTCACCACTCTGTAACCAGTTTATTCTCTAGAATTGAATCATCCGCCAATCATGTTGTAGGCCATATTTTTCGTTGTAACGTAGGCTCAAGACTACAGTCCATGCGCAATAGTTCCTTACTATTTTGATTATTAACGATTAGACTACTTACCATAATATAAAATATGTGATATTTTTCATTCTACTTTAGTTACTTTCTACTGTATAGTTTACCTTGTAGTCTGTTAGTTACACTATATTTAATATTTGTGCTATTATTATGTACTGTACACTGATATGAACCATAGTCGGTTTGGTGTAAATAAATAAATAAAAAAAATAAAATTAGGATGTTCCAACTCTATAGCAAATGAAGCGGAAAAAATGCATTCATTTTTTCCGCTTCATTTGCTATAGAGTTGGATCATCCTAAGTCCTGTTTAAATTACTTAATAATGTTCTACTGTTTTCCCATGTAATACGTAATTTTATTCTTAAATTGGTACCGGAACTTTTTTTTGTTGCTCAATTCTTTAATAAAATATAGAGCGATATAGTGTTACAAACTTAATTGAAATAACTGTAGTATTCTACTATATTGCTTCCATAGTTACTGCAATTCAAATTACATACAAATTCTTCAAATCCTAAATCTGCCGTGGTCAATGATATGTATGTATGTATGTATTTATAGAACAAAGGAAGAAATAAATATACACACATTACCGATTACACAAAATATATAACTATTTAGTCCAGGCAATATAACGCTCTAAGTAGGTAAATTATAATAACAAGCAAGCAAAGCAAAAATGGATAATATAAATAGAAATTGTTCGAAATAATCATTGAAATCAGATATGTAAATAAATTAATTGCCAAAATAATCATCAAATTGTCATGGTAGTAAAAAACAAAACCGAGCAAAAATAAACATACAAAAAAACACGATCTAAAGATGCATTAAGTGTAGGTAAATAATTTAATCATTTATTTTTATTTTTACATTTATTACGTAACTAAAGAGCCGCTTAACAACATGAACACGTTGTGGGGTCTTCGAGCAGCACGTGTTCAAATGTTCAATGACTGAGCAGCGACTAATTAACACATTTATGAGAGATTCATTGACCAGCTACAGACAGATCAATATTGTTACATAGATTTTAGTTTAATGTTTGATTAAATTATCAATTAAAGGCACAAATTAAAAAGGCTACAAATATATAGGGGTGGATAATTAAATTAGTCACCCATTAAAAGGTAGCCAAATAAAAGTTGCAATCTATATAAATTTTTAAATTCAGTAGTGTGGGTGTGTTGTGTATTGATTCCGTAGATTTCATGTTGAAATAGCGTTCATTAATTTAATTTCTATTTAATTATTCAGGCATACTAATACCCACATTAAATTAGTTCGTGTATGTTAAGTGTGTAAGATTTGATCGTTTCGGCACGAACCCATTAGGGCACAGAAACTGACGGATTCTTCGCGAATTTCGCAAACGTTGCGAATTTCACAAACGTCGCAAACATCGCGAATTTATTCTACAATTTTGACTCCTTAAGCAAAAGGGTCCCTTTATTTTTTTTGTGATTTTGAGTGCTTTTTTATATTAGTGAATTCTCTAGAACCTTAGTAGATTTTTTATGGTATAATGCTAGTATTTTTTACTAGCTAGTAATTTTTGGAAATTATTTTGGTCATTAATATATTCTTCAACAGTTTAACCTGAAATATCATGGACTTTCACATTTTTTATAATTTCTAAAAATACCAGCTAGCAAAAAAACACTACCGGTAGCTATCATAAAAATCATATCTACTAATGTTCTAGAACTTTCACCAATACCAAAAAAATTTAAAAACTCTAAAAAAGGATTGGTGAAAAATGGCTGGGGTGTCGACAGGGCAAAGTAGGGACCGTGTTGCTTAACCCCTTAGAGCCTATGACGTCCAGTGCATGTCACCATGGACAACACTAAGACGTGCTGTGGACGTCATGCTGGAATACATGTTTTATTGGAAGGCTCTTGGTCTAGGTATACTGGTGGACAGTATTAAAGACATTTAGTGCTCTTCATGGGAAAAAATCCATTCTGTACTGTAGATAGGCTGTATTGTAGACTGTATTATCAATGTTAGGTATAAGGCGTAATGCCAACCACAGTACAGTAGTACAGACTGACAGTAAGACCGACAGACAGACAGACTAGATTTATTAAACGTGAAAACTGACATCTGAAATGAAATCAGCACCCATGGAAACCCCCACCACGAGAATGTTAGTTAGTTTGTATTCTTTTTTAAGTTTTGACAGACTGACTGACTGACAGAAAGACCGATAGACCGACAAACAGACAGATTAGATTTATGTAAACCTGAAAACTGACATCAGAAATGAAATCAGCACCCCTTAAAACCCCCATAGCGGGAATGTTGGTTAGTTGGTATACTTTTTTAAGTTTTGACAGACTGACAGACAGAAAGACCGACACCCAGACAGACTAGATTTATTAAACGTGAAAACTGACATCTGAAATGAAATCAGCCCCATTAAAACCCCCATAACGAGAATGTTAGTTAGTTTGTATTATTTTTTAAGTTTTGACAGACTGACTGACAGAAAGACCGACAGCCAGACAGACTAGATTTAATAAACGTGAATACTGACATCTGAAATGAAATCAGCACCCATTAAAACCCCCACCACGAGAATGTTAGTTAGTTTGTATTCTTTTTTAAGTTTTGACAGACTGACTGACAGAAAGACCGACAGCCAGACAGACTAGACTTATTAAACGTGAAAACTGACATCTGAAATGAAATCAGCACCCATTAAAACCCCCATAACGAGAATGTTAGTTAGTTTGTATTCTTTTTTAAGTTTTGACAGACTGACTGACAGAAAGACCGACAGCCAGGCAGACTAGATTTATTAAACGTGAAAACTGACATCTGAAATGAAATCAGCACCCATTAAAACCCCCACAACGAGAATGTTAGTTAGTTTGTATTCTTTTTTAAGTTTTGACAGACTGACTGACTGACAGAAAGACCGACAAACAGACAGACTAGATTTATGTAAACCTGAAAACTGACATCAGAAATGAAATCAGCACCCCTTAAAACCCCCATAGCGAGAATGTTAGTTAATTTGAATTATTTTTTATGTTTTGACAGACTGACTAACAGAATGACCGACAGACAGACAGACTAGATTTATGTAAACGTGGAAACTGACATCTGAAATGAAATCAGCACCCATTAAAACCCCCACCACGAGAATGTTAGTTAGTTTGTATTCTTTTTTAAGTTTTGACAGACTGAGTGACAGAAAGACCGACAGCCAGACAGACTAGACTTATTAAACGTGAAAACTGACATCTGAAATGAAATCAGCACCCATTAAAACCCCCATAACGAGAATGTTAGTTAGTTTGTATTCTTTTTTAAGTTTTGACAGACTGACTGACAGAAAGACCGACAGCCAGACAGACTAGATTTATTAAACGTGAAAACTGACATCTGAAATGAAATCAGCACCCATTAAAACCCCCACCACGAGAATGTTAGTTAGTTTGTATTCTTTTTTAAGTTTTGACAGACTGACTGACTGACAGAAAGACCGACAGACCGACAAACAGACAGACTAGATTTATGTAAACCTGAAAACTGACATCAGAAATGAAATCAGCACCCCTTAAAACCCCCATAGCGAGAATGTTAGTTAATTTGAATTATTTTTTATGTTTTGACAGACTGACTAACAGAATGACCGACAGACCGACAGACTAGATTTATGTAAACGTGGAAACTGACATCAGAAATGTAATCAGCACCCCCATAGCGAGAATGTTAGCGACAAGTTTTAATTATTAACCATATTTCGTAAGATATATTTTAAAACATTTATTTATTAATAATGCAATAACTGAATAACAAGATAACGGAAAGACAAACCGAATTGAAACTTTTAATTACTAATAATAATTGTGGTGAGAGGTGATTGGAAATCAAGGATATATGTTATGTGGGGTGAGACACGTATGGCGAGCCATCAGCGAACTGATATAATTATACTATGGCCGTTTTTCAAAAGTCTGTGTGTGTGTGTGTGTGTGTGTCGGAAGCCATAAATGTCGGAAGCCATAATCGAAGTTAATATTTTCAGCTAAATTGTATGGTTGAGTCATTTTGAACGATCTCTCCATGGAAATTAATTATTTAGCACCATACGATTAAAGTTATTTTGCACAGAAATTAGATATCTGGAATCCATGTACCCCATCCCATTATAGTTTTTTATTTTTTCAAGTGATTTGCGTTAATAAATGTATTTTTAATTGATTTAAACATAATTAACATTGTAAATTCATACGCTGATTCCATTCTCCCCCATAGAGCCTAAGGCATGGCAAGGGCAGCCGTGCCCAATAATATTTCTTGAAGTTTTACATTACTTCAAGCTAAAGTCTTTGATCAAGCCAGTGCCTAGGCTAGTACACAAGGACATAGTAGTCCAATAGAAGGAATAGTGCTCCTTCAATACATCTCAACAGACATCAATTCATTTGCCTGTGCCTACCAACGCGTGCTCCATAACATAACATATATTCTTGATTTCCATCACCTCTCACCACAATTATTATTAGTAATTAAAAGTTTCAATTCGGTTTGTCTTTCCGTTATCTGGTTATTCAGTTATTGCATTATTAATAAATAAATGTTTTAAAATATATCTTACGAAATATGGTTAATAATTAAAACTTGTCGCTAACATTCTCGCTATGGGGGTTTTAAGGAGTGCTGATTACATTTCTGATGTCAGTTTTCACGTTTACATAAATCTAGTCTGTCTGTTTGTCGGTCTTTCTGTCAGTCAGTCAGTCTGTCAAAACTTAAAAAAGAATACAAACTAACTAACATTCTCGTTATGGGGGTTTTAATGGGTGCTGATTTTATTTTAGATGTCAGTTTTCACGTTTAAAAAAATCTAGTCTGTCTGGCTGTCGGTCTTTCTGCCAGTCAGTCTGTGAAAACTTAAGAAA
This sequence comes from Nemertoderma westbladi, assembly GCA_032718475.1. Taxonomy (NCBI): domain Eukaryota; kingdom Metazoa; phylum Xenacoelomorpha; order Nemertodermatida; family Nemertodermatidae; genus Nemertoderma; species Nemertoderma westbladi. The sequence continues at coordinate 15,482 of JAUCBJ010005057.1, read as the reverse complement.
GTATACTAACTAACCAACATTCTCGCTATGGGGGTTTTAAGGGTTGCTGATTTCATTTCTGATGTCAGTTTACACGTTTACATAAATCTAGTCTGTCTGTCTGTCGGTCTCTCTGTCAGTCTGAACTACTGTACTGTGGTTGGCATTACGCCATATACCTAACACTAATAATACAGTCTACAATACAGCCTATCTACAGTACAGAATGGATTTTTTGCCATGAAGAGCAATAAATGTCATTAATACTATCCACCAGTATACCTACTCCAAGAGCCTTCCAATAAAACATGTATTCCAGCATGACGTCAACTGCACGTCTTTGTGCTGTCCATGGTGACGTGCGGTGGACGTCATTAGGCTCTAAGGGGTTAAGCAACACGGTCCCTACTTCGCCCTGTCGACACCCCAGCCATTTTTCACCAATCCTTTTTTAGAGTTTTTTAATTTTTTTGGTATTGGTGAAAGTTCTACAACATTAGTAGATATGTTTTTTATGATAGCTAGTGTTTTTTTGCTAGCTAGTATTTTTGGAAATTATAAAAAATGTGAAAGTCCATGATATTTCAGGTTAAACTGTTGAAGAATATATTAATGACCAAAATAATTTCCAAAAATTACTAGCTAGTAAAAAATACTAGCTATATACCATAAAAAATCTACTAAGGTTCTAGAACATTCACTAATATAAAAAAGCATTCAAAATCACAAAAAAATAAAGGTTAAAAAACTCATTCGGGACCCTTTTGCTTAAGGAGTCAAAATTGTAGAAAAAATTCCCGAAGTTTGCGAAATTCGCGAAGAATTCGTCAGTTTCTGTGCCCTAATGGGTTCGTGACGAAACAATCAAATCTTACACACTTAACAACACACAGTACACACGAACTAATTTAATGTGTGTATATTAATGTGTTGAAATTCTAGAATTTTGAATAAGAGGAGTGTGACTAAATTTTCAGAGTAAATTTCCAGGTTTAATTTTGTTTTAATTACTAGCTATTTCGTAATTGTTGCCACAAAAATACGATTTATAATAAATTGTTAAATTTAGTTTATTAATTATTTTGAAAAAAAAAAAAAAATAGCTAAGTTGAGGACTACAAATTTATTAATTTAAATAAGTAATAATTCAGTCTACTGGAATGGAGATGAGCCAAAGCCAGCATTGTTGTTCGTGTAGATCAGGTTCCTGCTTGAACTGTAAGTGCAGGAAGAAAAACACATTTTGTTCAGACTGCCAACCATCTACAAATGGCTTGTGTCGCAATCTTAATGCATGGCGGGTCCGGGTACAGAATGTCAATACCAACGCCGTGATTCCTGACAATGTTGTTTTAATGGATGAGTGCGCTAGTGAGACAATAAAAGATGCCCCCTTCGAACAGGAACATTCAATTCTTGACTCGACTATAATTGAGGCCCCAATCTATGAAGACGGATGTATAACCCTGGAAGATCCAGAAGTCTCTCCCTCAACCCAAGTTGACATTGATGCGCTGATGCAACGTGCTTTTGGTGCTTGCCTACTCCACAGTGATGGTGGTGACCCAGATCCTATTGGGGGTGATCCATGGCAGTCCTTCTGGCGCCGAGCCACGACCAATCAAGCTTCCCTTTACACAGTCCCCGGTGGTGCAGTCGGCAGACTTTACTCTACCACCCTGTGTGCTGAAGTGGAGGCTCTTTCAAACGGGAGAGTCAATTCTGAACGTCTCATGGTATTTGAGATTGTCATGCTACAACGAGACAAGCAGGTAGTTAAAGGGGCGGACATCCGCCGTTTGCTGAAACGCCGTATTGAACTGTGGCAACAGGAAAGTTACAGTGAGCTGCTAGTTGAGATGGATCGGTGCCAGAGAGGGTTCACACGTCAACGTGTTGTAAGCAAAGCAGACGAGCAGAACCACAGGGAACGGGTATTTACACGCCTTATTCTTCAAGGGCGCGAACGGGATGCTGTCCGATGGCTCACAGAGCGTGACCAGGGTGGGGTATTGGACGTTCAGGCAGAGATTGACGTGAAGGGGGAAAAGAAACAGGTCCTGGATATTCTCCAGGCTAAACATCCCTGTCCAACACCTCCATCAATGGACAGTTTACACAATCTGAACAAGGAGCTCCCGGTGTTAGAGAACGTTGACATCACAGCCAACCACGTTGAGGCAGTGGCCCAAAGTCTTCATGGGGGTGCGGGTCCTGGTGGAGCAGATGCTCTGCACTGGCAGGACATGCTTCTCTACCGAGCAACAGCCAGTTCCCGCCTGCGAGAGGCTGTAGCAGGCTTAGTACGCAGGTTGGCTAATCAAGTGGTTGAATGGTCATCAATTCGGGCACTCATGGCATGCAGATTAATTGCCCTGGATAAGTGTCCGGGTGTACGCCCAATTGGAGTTGGCGAGGCATTACGGAGAGTTCTTGGTAAATGCATGGCTGAGACGACGCGGATTGATGTACAGCAATTGTGTGGAACAGACCAGTTGTGCAGCGGCCTTTCTGCAGGAATTGAAGCTGCTGTTCACGCTGTCCGCGACCTATGGGAGGGTCACCAGGGAGATGGCTGGGGTGTTTTACTTGTTGATGCGAGTAATGCTTTTAATGCGGTAAACAGAGTGACAGCCCTCTGGAATATTCGTGTTCTCTGGCCTCGATGCTCACGCTTCCTATTCAACACACCGGGGTTACGCTTATCTGATTGTCCGTGGTAAACAGGGACTGGTAATCCTTCTCAGCAGGGAAGGCTTCACTCAGGGGGACCCGCTCGCGATGTTGGGTTATGCTTCTTCTGTGTTCCCACTAATTATAAGATGATAATTGATGAAGCACTAATTATAATTATAAAGATAATAATTATAAATAATCACTAATTATAAAGCTGAAGAACCCTGACATATGGACACATATGGTATGCCGACGATGCGCAGAATGCTGCCGCATTGACAGCCTTGCGGGACTGGTTCATTCTCCTCACTAAACTGGGCCCCTCATATGGTTATTACCCTGAGCCAGATAAGTGTCTTTTGGTAGTTGAGGATAGCGATATTTCTATGGCACGAGAGTTGTTTCGTGACCTTGGGATACAGGTGAATGGACGTGGAATCGTGAAGGGTACCCGCACTCTTGGGGGATTCGTTGGGGATGCTACTCTTCAGGCGGATTTCATCTCGTTGAAGGTAGCCAGATGGGAACAGGCAGTAGCTCAACTCTCAGGGGTTGCTGTCAACCATCCACAGGCAGCGTATGCTGCATTCACCAGGAGCCTCCAATGTGAGTGGGACTATCTTCAGCGAGTCGTTCCGATTGATACTAGAGAAGCTCCAACACCATATGCAACGATCGAGAAAATGGTAGCAGACACTTTTGTTCCAGCTATCCTCGGGGGTCCGGTAACGCCTTCAGAGCGAGACTTATTCGCACAGCCAACTCGTTTTGGTGGACTGTCAGTTCGTAATCCGGGTGAGACAGCAGCACAGTCCTACAAAACCTCACGGGAGGGTACTGCATTGGCAGTTGCAGCAATCAAGGGAGAAATTGAATTCTCATTCACAGACCACCAGAGTTGTCAGAAGACAGCCCAACACAACCTCCGGCTATGGAAGCATGCAAAATCAGAAGAAGTACATGATAATTTGATTCACAGTTTTACGCCAGAAAGGATCAGAACAATCCAACGGGCTGCTTCGGAACGCACATCAGGCTGGCTTACGGTTGCCCCAGTTGCACGCAACCACTTTGATTTGTCTGCCAACGAATTCAGAGATGGTTTGTCCCTCCGGTATGGACGTCCTCTAGTGGGTGCGCCCGCAAGGTGTGACGGATGCGGCGATGCGTTTTCATTAATTAACACATGCACTCGACTGCAAAAAGGGGGGCTTGGTGACTCTACGCCATAACGAGGTTAGGGACACCCAGGGGGACCTGTTCGGTTTGGCATTCCCAGAGTCTTGCATCATGAGGGAGCCAGTGATCCGGGAGGCAAATGAGGAGAATGGTGTGGTGGGTCTGCGGGCTGATCTTTCAGTGAGAGGTTACTGGCAGCCACAGAGAAGGGCGTTATTTGATGTCCGGGTCGTTGACCCTGACGCCCCCTCGTATGTGGCTCGCTCCATATCATCCATACTAATTGACGCAGAGACTCAGAAAAAGTCAAAATATCATGACGCCTGCACCCTTCGCCAAGCAGATTTTACCCCGCTCGTGGTGTCGGTGGATGGTGTTCTCGGCCCAGAGTACTCCATGACACTGAAGAGACTGGCTGACAGGCTGTCAACGAAATGGATGAAGCCCTACAGCTGTGTCATGGGTTGGGTGAGGGCACGTCTGTCATTTGGCGTCCTAAGGGCTACGTGCGCCTGCTTCAGATCGTCTCGCACCAAATGGCGCAGCATTGGGGTTGACGATGGTGCCGGAATTCCTCTAGGAATCTAACTCAATCTTCAACAATTCTCAAACTTCTCGTATATATTTAGATTTATGATTATTATGATGATTATTTTATAAGACTATTAAGTATATGTATTTAATGTGTGTATTAGTATGCCTGAATAATTAAATAGAAATTAAATTAATGAACGCTATTTCAACATGAAATCTACGGAATCAATACACAACACACGCACACTACTGAATTTAAAAATTTATATAGATTGCACCTTATACTTGGCTTCCTTTTTAGGCCTAATGGGTGACTAATTTAATTATTCACCCCTATATATGTGTAGCCTTTTTAATTTGTGCCTCTAATTGAATCAAACATTAAACTAAAATATATGTCACAATATTGGTCTGTCGGTAGCTGGTCAATGAATCTCTCATAAATTTGTTAATTAGTTGCTGTTCAGTCATTGAACATTTGAACACGTGCTGCTCGAAGACCCCACAACGTGTTATGGTAGGCACAGGCAAATTAATTGATGTCTGTTGAGATGTATTGAAGGAGCACTATTCCTTCTACAAGACTACTACAGTTATGTCCTTGTGTGCTAGCCTAGGCACTACTGGCTTGGTCAATGACTTTAGCTTGCTTCAAGAAATATTATTGGGCACGGCTGCCCTTGCCATGCCTTAGGCTCTATGGGGGAGAATGGAATCAGCGTATGAATTTACAATGTTAATTATGTTTAAATCAATGAAAAATACCTTTATTAACGCAAATCACTTGAAAACATAAAAAACTATAATGGAATGGGGTACATGGATTCCAGATATCTAATTTCTGTGCAAAATAACTTTAATCGTATGGTGCTAAATAATTAATTTCCATGGAGAGATCGTTCAAAATGACTCAACCATACAATTTAGCTGAAGATATTAATTTAGATTATGGCTTCCGACATTTATGGCTTCCGACACACACACACACACACACACACAGACTTTTGAAAAACGGCCATAGTATAATTATATCAGTTCGCTGATGGCTCGCCATTTGTGTCTCGCCCCGCAATCATACTGAGTTATGTTTTGGTGTACGCCTTGCAGATAGGCCCTACTAAATTTGCAATAACTTTTGAGTGCGTTAATGGATTTTGCTCAAATTACTTGCAAAGCTTTTCTATGTCGATGTTCTTTTACCACATGTAATAAAATTTAAGAAATTCCATCAACAATATTTTAATTTACTTTTTTCGCCGGGAAACAAGTAAAATCAAAGCAATCATTACGTTTTTCTCTAGGGAAAAAAAGTGAAACTTTCATTCGGGGTATATTCGAGCGCAAAATGTAACAATTTAAGAATAAAATATTATACTTTTATGCAGCTGGTAATTTTAATAGAATTGTAAATTTTTATTAAATTGTTACAACTAAATATTAATATTTAATACGAAGTTAGTGAAAGTGACGCTACGCTATCAGTAACAATGACTCTGTAGTCTTTCATACCTAACAGTCTTTCCATCGTGAAATTTTACAGCGATGAGATATCGCACTGCTGCCCGTGGGTTTTCGTCTTTTCATTTAGTTATTAACAAATTGACAGTTTTGAATACAGTAAGTAAGTAGTCAGTAGTACCAGTATAATAAAATAATAAGTAATTACTATAGTTAAATTAAAAGTATTCCTACTTGACTACCAGTTTTCCCCCCTTTAACGGTCATTAAACTGCGTGCACCGACTCAAGTATGGTCCCCCCCCCCCCACACCCCCCCCCCCCCCCCCATGAAACCACCCCTGCTTCTAGAGAACTGTACAGTAGATGGATTAGCCTCCTTTGAATGATACAGCACAGCACCATAGCTTCGTCTAACGTCTAGTACAAATCTGCCATGTTTCAGTTTGAACGGATTAAAAGCAAAGACATGGGAATAGGACATTTAATATTTAGACATGTAGGTAGTCCTCTAGGCTCTAGTGGGAGACTGTGGAACTGATAGTGTCTGAAAGTCTCATCAAAAATCTCAACTTTTGGTCTTATAGATGCTCGACAGCTTTAAATCTGACAAAAAGTTATTAGTAAATCAAAATTGTAACGCCAACGACGACGACGACGACAACTATTTACCATTATTAATCCACCCCCATAAACAGTGTCAGTTTGCCAAGGCTCCACCATCTTTGTGGCCAACTTTGCACCATTGACAAGACGATACCACAGTCTGACAGTATACAGGTATAATAGGTCTAAGTAGTAAGCCTGTAGCTGTACAGCTGTAAGCCTATATTATATAGGGCCGTAGGGCCTACCGGTACATACATACAGACATACGCGTAGGCTTAGGCCTACTGCATACCGCAGAAGTTGTAATGTAAGCAGAGAACAAGCGAGAGACATTTTCTGATATTTCGAGATGGATCAGCTTCCATCCAATAGTGCAGTTCCTCAGCCGAAAGGTCGTTCATTTAAACTCAAGATGGTAGCCCCCTGTCGGCCGCGGGATGTATCGAGTGCGACAATACTGGGCAGCAAACATTCCCTGGACAGAAACCCAACCAATAGAACCGGGGCACCGGCTCATAAAATTCCTAAAACCGACTATCATTTGTCCTCACTAAACCGCAGCGGTACCGGTAGCGGTAACCTAGCCCGACGCCCCATCCAGCGACCTGTCCCCGGGCACCCGACCAATCATCACGAGCCCAGTGACTCCTCGTCGTCTAGCGATTCCGATGACTCATCGTCGAGCCACTCGTCGGATGTGAGTCCTATCAGGTCGAATGAAGCCGATAAAAAGCGCAAACTGAAACTCATTAAGTTAGAAAAATTGAAAGAAAGAAAATCCGCAGAACTCAGTAAAAAAATCGCTTTAAAACGTCAGAAGCAATCAGTCGGAGGAGGTTTGCCACCTTCACAACAGTTGCGCGGCCCCTTTACCACTACCGCTACCTCTAGAGGCGCTCCGATAGGCAAACTGCGACTTCCAGAATCCCGAACACGAGGTAAACCCCAACAATCTCCGGCCTACACGGTCTGGTCCCGCTTCCTGCAGGCCAAACACCTGCTGGACAATAAACCCGGGGGTTTATCGGAGTTTACTCGTCGACTTCCGTCGTTGTGGGCCGCCATGCCGGAATCAGAACTAATTTACTGGAAAAGGAAAGTCTTACAACTCCATAAAGAAGAACTTAAAACCCAAAAGTTAGGCGACATGGGCTCTCAGCGACGTAGTCAGGCTGTTATCAGCCGACTACCGGGGATACAACCTACGGATATCGCGGCCCATCTATCGCTCATCGGTGAGTCCTTGTCCACTATAGGGACCCAACTGGGGGAGTTTAGCGGGACTGTTGGGGTTAACGGTTCGCTTTCTGTGCTGTTAGACTCATTTCTTTGCGCTGTGTCGCCCCTTATCGCTCTTACCTCTTTGGTTCCTGAGACGGCGGAAGCGTTACCCAAAACGACTCTGACTCAGACCCTAGATAATGTTGCCTACTTTATGCCTGGTCTATGAAGATATATGAACACTTTATTGTTATTATTAAAACTATTATTAAAATGAATGTTATACGAACTAGCGAAATCACAAAACTACGTCTCTAAAGGGTTTTTACTATTTAATAAGAAATTACAAACATTGTTAAACCTGAGAATTTATTACCATCAATTAAATACTTAATGACGTCTATATCAAACACTACCTGTATCTGACACATTGAATAGAAACCACACACACATCATCAGATGTTAATACTTTTGAGATCTATTGAAGAGTTAACACCTGTTCATATTTTAAGTTCAGTTTTTGTTGATTGGAAATGATCATTCACTACGACAACAAACTATAGTTTATTAAATGCAAAAATATGACTAATTTTCGAACTATTGTTATTTAATTATGAAGTCAGGTCTGTTACCTAAGAAGACTACTCTCTTTATTTCTTTGTCTCTAAAAACTGAAATGGAATCTGATGATACATGATAAAGAGGCACAAGACTGACTATTGACATCTATTGAAAGTAAATTCACATCTATTGAAGTAAATTAATGTAAATTCACATCTATTGAAGTAAATTAATGTAAATTCACATCTATTGAAGTAAATTAATGTAAATTACCATCTATTGAATTTAAATTCACATCTATTAAAAGTAAATTCACATCTATTGAAAGTAAATTTACATCTATTGAAATTAAATTCACATCTATTGAATGTAAATTTACATCTTTTGAATGTAAATTCACATCTTTTGAAAGTAAATTCACATCTATTGAAAGTAAATTTACATCTTTTGAAAGTAAATTTACATCTATTGAAAGTAATTTCACATCTATTGAAAGTAAATTCACATCTATTGAAAGTAAATTCACATCTATTGAAAGTAAATTCACATCTATTGAAAGTAAATTCACATCTATTGAAAGTAAATTCACATCTATTGAAAGTAAATTCACATCTTTTGAATGTAAATTCACATCTATTGAAAGTAAATTCACATCTTTTGAATGTAAATTCACATCTATTGAAAGTAAATTAACATCTATTGAAAGTAAATTCACATCTATTGAAAGTAAATTTACATCTATTGAAAGTAAATTTACATCTGTTGAAAGTAATTTCACATCTATTGAGGGGCCATCCATAAATGACGTCACGCTGGACAGGGGGGGGGGGTGGTATTTCGTGACGATTTGTGACAAGGGGTAGGGGGGGGGGGGGGGGGGGGGTGGTGTCCGCAATATCGTAATATTATAAGTTTCCGATAAAATTACTGTATGTTAAATACATAATGTGTATACTTGTATACTATTATACTATTAAACTATTACCTCTTCCAATGATAACCATTGAAATCTTACATTACGACCTCTACTGCCCTTCCATAATTGGTAAACTTAGAGAGCGTGAAAGTAAAGAATGTCATCTTTACTTGGCATCGACAGTTTTACTAAAAATGTTACATCCCTTCATAGTAGCGGTAGTTCCAAAACCCGTTTTGATTATCAATCCCCTACGACTACTACTAGGATCGGCATGCTGCATTGCAGCTGCATTTTTAAGAATGCTATGCCGGCTTGTCGACAAAATTGCACTTCCTCAACTCCCTATCTATCACCCATGACATTTGCTAGATCATCCGCATCTTCAAGGCCAGTGTCCTTTAAGGTGCTTCTCAAGAAAGTCATGGGCTGTCCACCATGCTTATTCACTCCATGAGGCTGCCAAAGTACAAGATTATGCACTGGCTGGTCCTCAGGGCGAAAGCAATGTCCTGCAAAGCGGAGGCCGATCCCCTGCGAACCCACACCCAGTAGCTGATGTCCCACCAATGGCCATTATAAGCATGACAGACCAGACCACCCGTCGTGCCCATGGGAGCATGTCTGAAAAACTCGTATTACTGTAATTTGTAATGTTGGTTTATAGCTATAGTTTATAGTTGACAAATTTATTCCAGATTTATTGTTCTAATAATATAAGAGTAATCATTTAATTTTATATAGTGTGACGTGACATTGGGGAGGGGGGGGGGGGCTAGCTATTTTGTGACGATTTGTGACGAAGGGGGGGGGGGGGGGGGGTAAGGGTAAAAAATGTCTTAAAAAAACGTGACGTCATTTATGGATGGCCCCTGAAAGTAAATTCACATCTTTTGAAAGTAAATTCACATCTATTGAAAGTAAATTCACATCTATTGAAAGTAAATTCACATCTTTTGAATGTAAATTCACATCTATTGAAAGTAAATTTACATATATTGAAAGTAAATTCACATCTATTGAAAGTAAATTCACATCTATTGAAAGTAAATTCACATCTATTGAAAGTAAATTCACATCTTTTGAATGTAAATTCACATCTTTTGAAAGTAAATTCACATCTATTGAAAGTAAATTTACATCTATTGAAAGTAAATTTACATCTATTGAAAGTAAATTCACATCTATTGAAAGTAAATTCACATCTATTGAAAGTAAATTCACATCTTTTGAATGTATATTCACATCTTTTGAAAGTAAATTTACATCTATTGAAAGTAAATTTACATCTATTGAAAGTCAATTTACATCTATTGAAAGTAAATTCACATCTATTGAATGTAAATTCACATCTATTGAAAGTAAATTCACATCTATTGAATGTAAATTCACATCTATTGAAAGTAAATTCACATCTATTGAAAGTAAATTCACATCTATTGAAAGTAAATTCACATCTATTGAATGTAAATTCACATATATGTAATATCTATGTCATATCTATGCATATGCACAGCTATGTAATATATTTTTGAATATGGGTCAATGCCAACCATATTGATCAATGTTCCTCGTGATTTTTGAAATTTGTTGAATTTTGAAATTAACTTTGAGAATTTGCCATAGTGATGGTTAGAAAGAGCGATAATTACTGCATATGAAACCAGAAAGTGCCCCAAAAATTTATTGACCGTTATTGAGAGAATCGTTCTGGAAGGCAAAAATTGAGAACATTTTTTTGTCACGTATGGGAAATTTATAAATATTTTTTTCGTACATTATGTCCTTATTCTTGAAAATTTGAAGTAACAGTCGTTTAATGGAGGTATTGAGGTTTCCGACAAGGGATACCAGATCGAAGTGGAAAGTTTTCTGGTGAGAAAAAATTAAAAAATTCTGTCACTAAAGATAAATTTTTCATAGAGTGACAACACAAAGTTTCACTTTCTGGGAAACTTTGCCGTGAAAAGTGGGGCTAATTGTTTTTTTTTCCTGTTAATATGTGATGCACAAAACTGTTGCATATGGTCAACTGAAAACCGTTATTTTATATTTAAAAATTAATTTGAAAATGTAAATAGACAGTTTTTTGATGCCATGTTTGGGACATATTGATTAAAAGTATAGAAAGGAATTTACATGGAAACGATTATTATAAATTTTGACATTTATTTTCCAATTAAAAACAAATCATAAAATTCTTCAAACAACTCCTCCGTACTAGAATTTAAGTCCTGTTTATCGTCCACCCCACTGCCAACTCCTGTTCCATCCCTACTTCCATCCCATTCTCAACTACTGTCCCAATCTCAAAACCATTTCCCCAAATAGTTAATTTGGTAATAACTTAATTTGGTCTGTTGTCAATTAAGGGGAAGGAGCAGGTTACGGTTTATATGTGACTGGTAAGCCCCCAACCATTAATTATATGTAGACCACCATGATTAACTTCTGCCCCAATACAATGTCTAGTATGGGACATCCTGTTACGTTATGGGACATGGCAGTTTTTTCAACCTGGCCAAATAAATGTTTACGTAGCAGTCTCGCTGATACAACCCATACATGGCAAAACTATTAGATAAATGGATGTGGTGATCTAAATCTTTGAGTTTGCGTTTTCTGATAGAAAACCTCAGTTAAGTATGGGACACTTTTTTGGACCGTTTTGGAGACGCTAACGTGAATGATTCGTATGCACTGATTAACCACCTAAAATTGCCAATCTAACTGATTCATATGGAAGAATATTAGTGGGAGTGTGGGGCGAGCCACGAAGTGAGTGAGCCTTAGCGTAGTGGTACCATTAATCAACCAGTCGTTCTGTCGTTCTGTCGTTCTGTCGCGTTCAATTTTAAACGTTAATAACTCGGCCAATCTTTGATGAAATCTATCCAAACTTGGTACACATGTTGTTTGGCAAAAGTTTAGAAATTTTCCAAGTAGAATTTCAGTGTGGCCTTCGAGAAGCTAAGATAATAGCAGTTAATTAAGTTATTACGGTAAAAACACCATTTTCAACCTGCCTTTTAAAGGAAATTAATTGTTTTACAGTATAAGATTTAAATAATTATAATTAAAAATTATACAGATGTAATCCCCATACGCCATTCTATTATAGTTTTTAATTAGTTCAAGTGATTGGCTTTAATAATTGTGTCTTTAATTGATCTAAAGTAATTAAAACGACAAAAAAAATTTATTCTCATTAAATACTGCTCATTTATTGGCCAACATGCTGGTGCATAGATGGGATGTGTGTGTCATTCCCAGTTGCTGGGAATGATTATTGGTCAAGTCTCTGCTGCTGGCTGGGAGTTGTTGCTAAGACTAACCAGAGAGGAATAGTAATAGACAACCAGTATTGCTATTCCAGCCCAGACAGCATTCTTTAAATTCACTATAAATGTTGTATTGCTATCTCAGGTGAATGACAGATATCATAACATAAATACTATCCATGGCATGGCTGTTGTGTAGGCTTCTGAAATAGTTTATTCCACAATTTATATGTCTGGTTATTTTTTAATTGAATTTTTGCAAAGTAGTAAAATTAATGTTCTTAAAAATAATATTATTATTTTATATGTAACCTAGGAAATTAGCTACATTTTTTCGCTGCAGCTTTAAGAGTGTACATTAATTTAATATTATTTCAATACCCATATTACTACATCGGCACAAGATGCGTTGGCGTTGTATCACACATCTCCACATATCCACATAGATGTATCAACAGTTACTCGCACAGTTTCGAAACTTCGCATAGTTATAACTGTACAAAGATCGTCAGTCTGCGTTTAGGAAAAATATTTTATAACAAAACAGGACAAGCGACGAGCGCAACGAGGCATATAATGAAGACGAGTACTGCGTTGACTAAATTATTATATAAACCACCTGGCTTCACATATTGATCGCATCCCTAGTTATTATTATTATAAAGAACGTCCTAGCCTGCGTTTAAGAAATATATTTAAATACAAAACAGGACGAACGCAATGAGGCTTATAATGAATACGAGTACTGCGTTTATTATATTCCTATAAACCACCTGGCTTTGCATATTGAACGTGCGATTGGAAATAAGTTCGTGCTACCCTTCCGTGGGTGGTAGATGTCGCGGTTATGTATTGGTGGTTGGGAAGGGTGGGGGGGGGGGGGGGGGGGGATTAAAAGGGGTGAACACGTACTGTCCCCCTTTCTTTGATTGATTGGTGGTGTGGGTAAATTTCTCAAAACCTGATTTTGTGATACAGTCGCTCAATTTTAATTTGTATCTCATAACTGGGCCTCGTGCTGCGCGAAGGCCCCACGAACGTGTCGTTCTGTCGTTCTGTCGCGTCCAATTTTAAACGTTAATAACTCAGCCAATCTTTGATGAAATCTATCCAAACTTGGTACACATGTTGTTTGGCAAAAGTTTAGAAATTTTCCAAGTAGAATTTCCGTGTGGCCTTCGAGAAGCTAAGATAATAGCAGTTAATTAGTTAATTAAGTTGATTACGGTAAAAACACCATTTTCAACCTGCCTGTTAAAGGAAATTAATTGTTTTACAGTATAAGATTTAAATAATTATACTTAAAAATTATACAGATGTAATCCACATACGCCATTCTATTATAGTTTTTAATTAGTTCAAGTGATTTGCTTTATTAATTGTGTCTTTAATTGATCTAAAGTAATTAAAACGTCATAAAAAATTGATTCTCATTAAATACTGCTCATTTATTGGCTAACATGCTGGTACGATGGAAGGATGTGTGTGTAAGGTAGCTAGTGCTGGGAATGATTATTGGTCAAGTCTCTGCTGGTGTGGAGCTAGCTAGCTTGGAGTTGTGGCTGTAGACTAACCAGAGAGAAATTGTAATAGGCAACCAGTATTGCTATTCCAGCCCAGGCAGCATTCCAACATCCTTCCTGTATTGACTCTACTATAAGTGTTGTATTGCTATCTCAGGTAAATGACAGATATAATAACATAAATACCATCCATGGCATGGCTGTTGTGTAGGCTTATCTGAAATAGTTTATTCCACAATGTATATGTCTGGTTATTTTTTAATTGAATTTTTGCAAAGTAGTAAAATTAATGTTCTTAAAAATAATATTATTATTTTATATGTAACCTAGGAAATTAGCTACATTTTCTCGCTGCAGCTTTAAGAGTGTACATTGATTTAATATTATTTCAATACCCATATTACTACATCGGCATAAGATGCGTTGGCGTTGTATCACACATCTCCACATATCACACATCTCCACATAGATGTATCGCACAGTTTCGAAACTTCGCATAGTTATAACTGTATAAAGATCGTCAGTCTGCGTTTAGGAAAAATATTTTATGACAAAACAGGACAAGCGACGAGCGCAACGAGGCATATAATGAAGACGAGTACTGCGTTGACTAAATTATTATATAAACCACCTGGCTTCACATATTGATCGCATCCCTAGTTATTATTATTATAAATATCGTCAGCCTGCGTTTAAGAAATATATTTAAATACAAAACAGGACGAACGCAAAGAGGCTTATAATGAAAACGAGTACTGCGTTTATTATATTCCTATAAACCACCTGGCTTTGCATATTTAACGTGCGATTGGAAATAAGTTCGTGCTACCCTTCCGTGGGTGGTAGATGTCCCGGTTATGTATTGGTGGTTGGGAAGGTTGGGGGGGGGGGGGGGATTAAAGGGGGTGAACACGTACTGTCCCCCTTTCTTTGATTGATTGGTGGTGTGGGTAAATTTCTCAAAACCTGATTTTGTGATACAGTCGCTCAATTTTAATTTGTATCTAATAACTGGGCCTCGTGCTGCGCGAAGGCCCCACGAACGTGTTAACACATCGGGTTAATGTCCCATATTTGACAATTTATATGCCATGAAATTAATCATTTACCGAGTGTCACGTGACAAAAAATCGGGCCACGTTTATTTTTTTATGTATTTCTGATATCTCAAATTTACTACGAAGCTACGTTTATTTGTTCACAGGAATTATACTCAGCAGGGATATTTATTGTTTGGCACCCGAATTGTAATATTAATGGCCTAAATGAGCCCGTAATCACAATCATAATATTTGAAGAATGTCCCCGGTACGTGACGATTGTTTTTTTAAGAATTCGTTGTATCTTTTTCTATAACAAACTCTGGTTGGAGTGTATCACAGCAGGACCGATTATATTGTATCTGATTCTCGAATGATTTACATTTTTGTATATTTTTTGTCCCGTACGTGGCTTGGTCAATATGGTTGGTATTGACCCATATATATGAATTGCACAATAAACTGTTACACACACAGTTCCATCATACCGGGAATCAAACCGTGAT